>KZ652050.1:17558-30032 GCA_001010745.2 Gerris buenoi
TATATATAAATATATATATAAACTTTCTCATATCAATTATTTCGTCAAATAAAACTAATTAAAATGGTTTATTGTCAACAGAGTCTGCCAATTTGTGGGGCACATAGCTTTCTCTAATCCTATTGTTCTATATAAAAAGTTGCATAGAAATTAAGACATGATGATTGGTCCAGTTTCGATTCCCAATGGGGTAAAATTTATTTTAGAGGGATGTAAAATTTTATTAGACACTTGGAATCAATATGGGACCGGGACCATGTATGGGCTTCTTTTGATAAACCATTTAAATTTCTGTAAAAATCGGAAGATGTTAATGGGAAAAACTGAGTGCGGAAAAAAAGGAATGAGTGCAGAAGATTAGATTAAGATTATTTGTATGTGAAACGATAATAGGCTACTTATGGCCATACATCGAAATTCATCAAAATCGGAAGATTAGTCAGCATAAGATATGGTGGTTCGCAAAAATGTTCAACAACAGACAAACCACAGAAAATTTCTCTGCACTCTGAAACAGATTTTTGTCCAGGAACTTTTAAATCTGGAGGGATAGAGAAAAAAAATTGGAATGCTTCCGCTACCTCTGGTGAGGTCGGATGCCAAAGGATGAGATGGATTTGCAATTTGCCACCACAATAAATTATTCCGTGAGACACTTAATAGATTAACTATCTGGTACAACGTCCTCTTAAGCTTGCGGGCAACAATCCCTCCTTTTATAATAATTATCATTTAGTGTCAAGGGAATATTTTAATATCATATTTTCCTTAAGAAACTCCACCTTAACGACCTGATTAGAACATTTCCAAAAAAGGTTAAATTCGCTAAGGAATAATGATATATCGTGCGTAAAAAAAATAACTATAGATAAAGTATAATAGATTCAAGTTATCGAAGTATAGACAGTTAACAATGTCTATAGGTGGTTCCATTTTATATAAAAAATATTATAACTCATTCTGAGATTATTAGAAAAGATAATATTTTTCAGGTTTTCACAAAGAGTTGAAGAGCGACACTCTGGTGCCATATTGTTGATAAAGCTTGGCCTGTCTAGACGAGATTCCCTTTTACTTTATATTGTACTATAAATAATACAACTTATTATCTCATTTGCTTAACAAAAGAGAAGCTTAATCTTTTTAAACCTTCACTTTCATTTTATTTAATGTAATCAAACGAGGCGTTTAGTTCAATCTAATAAGAGGTACGTGAAATTTCATCAAAATCCCAATATTCAATGTCCGCTAAATCAGAATACCTTCTGTCTATTAACGCTTAAAAAATGAAATAGCAGCATTCTCATCTTCATAAAAACAAAACAATAATAATGGGTACGAGACATTGTCTGTCATTACGAACTTTCCAGGACATAATTTTGAAGTGTTACAATCCTCCTGCATTTTGATACACATTTACTATAATTTTATTTATTGTGATCAAACGAGGCGATTAGTTCAATCTAATAAGAGGTACGTGCAATTTCATCAAAATCCCAACATCCAATGTCCGCTAAATCACAATACCTTCTGTTTATTAACACATAACACTTTATCTTGAAAAAAACAAAACAATTACAATGGGTACAAGACATTGGCTCTCAATATGCACTTTCCAGGACATATTTCTGTAGTGATACGATTCTCCTGCATCTTTTCCCACTATTAAACTATAAAAAAATACATTTTTGTCTTTAGTTTAAATAATATTTACATAAATTGATTTTCTTAAGACTTGATTGTAAATCATTTCTCGATTCCGTCTTCAAATCTACAGAATATTATGTATTATGAAAATGTTATCGAAATCGGTTAAGTAGTTTAGCCTCAATGGTTCTACAGAGATAATAGACCAAGAGGACCGAAATAACCGAGTGGATAGCCATTCCACTGCCTAAAAACCTGGGTCTAAATAACGTCAAATCTGATTTCAAAACTAGGGTTTTGAAAAGTAGGTACATATTGAAATACTAATTTAATTTTATTTTACTCACTTGAATTTTTTAAGTGATGACCAATTTTAGTAGTCATAAGCTGGTTAATATCAAACAGTTTTTCGATTATAAAATGACCTTTTTTCTCTCTTTTAGTATATTATATTTTCTTCTTTGAAAATGATAATTTTCACTAGTTAAAAAAAGAAATTACATTTTATTTGCACTAAAGGAGTTTCAGTCTGTACAAACATCTAATTTGATACTTACTTTAAATTGGTAAATTTATTTTATTTATTAAACATTTTATTTTTAATCACGTATTTCAAAAAATTGTTGTAAAATAAAATTGTAATTTAAATAAATAGATCAAATTGAATAGATNTCAAAAATGGTTCTGTAACAGTATAAACTTATTTTGTCTTTTCATTGTTTTAAAATAAAATTATTAATTATTGAACATTAAATCACGTTTTACTTTTAAAAAATCTCCTCGTTATTGTTTGTCATTCAATAATTTATTATTTTATTTATTGTCATATGCATTTTTTTAAATATACAAAAAATATATAATATATTGTATACTGAAAACCTAAGCAATTAGATTTTATAGATCAATATAAAGTCAGATACCTATTAGTGAATATCTATGAAGCTAAAAGCTTTTAGTGTGTTTCTACGAAGTCAGATATAAGTAAATTTACATGAAGCCATTTAGATAGGAATTAACTGATGATGACCCACTAAAAAAGTCACCGGTTATGGCCTTTAAATTTTCACTTAAAGATGAAGAGTTAGACCTAAAAGCTATGTAATGAAAGAACATGTCATTCAAAAATGAACTTAAATAAATGTTGTTAATAAAGTTTTATTCCTTAAGGAATAAAACTTTATTAGAATAGAACCTAGAATATAGGTCTCAAAAACTAAAACATAATTATTATTTAATAATAGAAACGAACTAACCAATACAATACGTTAAACTGCCTATTCAACATGAAGGAAAAAAATAAAAATACTTATGAGATAATTTGAGTATTTTATTTAAGTTGTATTATTGACTCTAATAATATTCCCGAGTAATTCTTAAAAACATATTTTTCCTTTAATTAAAAATAAAATAAATATGGGTGTATATGGCCTAAGGTGTCAGCAACACCCAGAAAAAATAATAAAAATCAAATAATGAGAGCGTATAGTTAATTAATATAAGAGAGGGTAACAATAATATTATAACAACTTATAGTAATAAAAACAATTTGGTATAAATGAATAAAATTAAACAGTGAGGGTGATCATTTTATTGACAATAAATAATATAAAATAATAATATAAATAATATATAATAGATAATATCTCATTCATTTGAACAACGTAATTTGATCATCATTGATACACACATATTGATGATCAAATATTAAAACTAAATATCATGAAACATAATTCTGATCTACGATAATAAAAGAGTACACTGATGATGACTAACTATAAAATGGTCAACTAACTAATGATCTTACCTGTTTTATTAAATATTATCTTTTCAATTTGAAGATAATATCATAATCATAACAAAAAAAATGATGTAAGGTACTAATTAACTATGATACAATAGTATGTTGTATACACTGATGATGTCTAATAAAAGTGGTCGAAACCGAATTGTATTAAATATTAACTTTTTTCTTTGGAAGACAAATTGTTCATTATAACTAAAAAAAAATCAAGAGAGATACTTATGAACCAGGATGATTCAACAGTATAAACTGATGATGACTAACTAAAGAGGTCAAAATCGGTCTGTATTAAATATTTATATACATTTCACTTTTAACTCAAAATGAACTGTTTTTTTAAATAAGTTCTCATTTGATTGTAGTCTAATTTGGGCTAATTATAAACAACAATTTTTTGAAAGAATCAATTATGATTCGACTTTCATTACCCACGTTTAATAAATTATAAATAAATAGACAATAATAATTTCATAAATGAAACACATTAGCTCACTGATGAGGAATGACAAGTGATTATTTATTTAAAAATAAACTGATGAATTTTGCACTTTAAATTTCATTTTGCTATCAGTAACAACCAGAACAAATAGACTAAAAAAACTTATTAAATAAGTATTTACTAATTAAGAAAAATTTGACGAAATAAGACAAGTACCAAATACTAAAATATTATCTTTTACATGTTGATCGATACAAGGTAAAAAATATATATTTTTTTTTAAAATTGTTCCATATTCTCTACATTTCACCCCTCTCCAAGATATTGATATTAAATGCATAAAAAAATCAACTAAAAAATTTAACTACGTAGTAATGAATTTTATAAATGGTTCTTTTCCATAATTATATAAAAATAAACTTCCAAGTATTTGTGCGGTGAAGAAAACAGTATTACCGTCGCGAGATTGACAACGTCAAATTTATTCTTATAAAAAGCAATTGAGTAATATATAATTACTTCGTAATGTGAAGCTAAATGTGACAGGTATAGCGTAATACATTTTTGTGAGATGTTATACTATTTGTCAGCATTAAATTCTTTTATAGAGAGAAAATGATGTCGGCTTATATCTAAACAGCTTAGAAAAAAAGTATTATCTATTAAAAAAAAGTATTTAGTAAAGAGGGTCGGATTAAAGTAGCTATTTCTAAGCATGGTATAGTATACAAATTTGAAAATTTACTTAAGTTTATTAAAAAAGTATCAATAACAGTAAAATTAACAAAAAATAGTTTTTAAAAAAATTGAATAACTTATTTGTTGTTCTACAAAAAAAGGAGAGATACGCAGTAGTAATAAATAGAATAATTTATACCTATCTAACTTCCTTTTATCGTAATAAAAGTTTGCTTCATAATTTAACATTTAGCAGCTTGATTAATTAATAAAAATAATAGAATTAATGTACATGTATAATAATATTACTCTTATATAGTAATATTTTATTTAAAATAAATAAAAATGTATAATATACTATTATTATCCATTTAAATTTTATCAATTTAAAATTGATAAAATAGTATAAAATAAAATATTAAAATAAGTAATTTTACTTTAGATAAAACATGCAGGTTAATTATTATCAATTATATAATATTTACATAGACTAGATTAAACAATCAGTAAAATTTTTACTGATAAATTAAAAGGTGATTTGTTTAGTAAATTTACCTGATATATAAGGCATCCAAAAATTAATTCCTTGTTTTTTAAAGTTGTAAATTGTAATAACTTTTTTTTTCAAATAAATAAAAATTATAATTTTTTGAACACGATAGCGCCCGATTCATTAACTAAGCACATAACATAGGATGATGTGTTCGCGTGTTCCAATACTTCGCTTTTTTGAATAGAACGTGAAGACGCGGGGTATAACAGAGGGTATCATTCCCTACCTAGTCTGAGACTCAACTGATACTGAGTTTAACTCGCGGGCGCGGGCCGCGAGATAACCAAGTTACTAGTGGCGCTTTCAAGCGGTCACACCTAGTAACTATTATGACAACAATACAAACTGAAATAATAATACTGTTGTCTGGGCTATAGTGCTACTGTCGTATACTATCTACTGTCTGGCACTCTAACACTGTCTACTAATCATGAAATCTTTATCTAACTCGCCTTGAGAAGGATAAATTAAATAGTTCCCCTTGTCCAATAATAAAATATCCAGATAGGGAAACTCAATTAAAAAAAAATAAAACTATTATGGCTCATACAAAAGAAAATTTTATTTCCAACATTTATAAATATGACCTAGACAAGAAAAGTATTAAATTATAATTATAGTAAATTCGCAAGGTTTTCTTTTAGTCAATTACTTCTTTCAGAAGTAAACTGAAGTCGTTAGTTTATTCGACGACAAATTGCAGATGAATAGAAATTGTTTTGAGAAATGTAATTTTTAGTAAAAATGTTGATTAATATTTTTTATTAATAGTTTCAGTTGAATTTAGGTAGTGAATAGTGAGAATGCGTTGTGATCAGTGGCGTATCCAGGGGGGGGGGCACAGGGGGCCCGCGCCCCCCCCCCCCCCCCCCCCCCCAGACGGCCCATCCAATACTTAGAAAAAAAAATAAAAAAAATACCGCCAAATTGTTTTTTAAACATATATTTTAACATTCACCTCATATTCAATTCGACCTCAGAAATGCATAAAACCGCTGTTTTGAGAGGTAATTTTTTCAAAATTTTCCGGGGGAGGACCCCTGGACCCCACCATAAATACCCCCCCTTAATTATTAACTGCAGACGACGCCCATGCAATGGCAAAGTTATATGAAAACCCTCCATTATGCTACGAGTACAAGTACAGTAATTGTTATTATGTATATTTTGAGGAGATAAAATGGAAATATGTATATATATGTATATAAAAAAGTCAACATATGCGTGTGTGTATGTTCTTTATTCAAATCTACAGTTTTAATCTGATCTCGATGAAAAATTGCACACTTGCCCTTCAAAGCAAAGGGGAAATCACTGCCTGTCAGCATGAATTTTCGAAATTTAAATTTTGATTTACAGGGGTACGGGGTCTAAGTAATTACTTTAGGAGTCATTGTTGTTACTTACAATTTTTTCATATTTTCATTTAAGAGGGGGTAAATTTGGGATATTTGAAAATTATGTTATTACATCATATTCAATTTCACCTCAGAAATGCATAAAACCGCTGTTTTGAGAGGTCATATTTTCAAAATTTTCCGGGGGGAGGCCCCTGGCCCCGCAATAAATCCCCCCCCTCCCCNAGTATCAATAACAGTAAAATTAACAAAAAATAGTTTTTAAAAAAATTGAATAACTTATTTGTTGTTCTACAAAAAAAGGAGAGATACGCAGTAGTAATAAATAGAATAATTTATACCTATCTAACTTCCTTTTATCGTAATAAAAGTTTGCTTCATAATTTAACATTTAGCAGCTTGATTAATTAATAAAAATAATAGAATTAATGTACATGTATAATAATATTACTCTTATATAGTAATATTTTATTTAAAATAAATAAAAATGTATAATATACTATTATTATCCATTTAAATTTTATCAATTTAAAATTGATAAAATAGTATAAAATAAAATATTAAAATAAGTAATTTTACTTTAGATAAAACATGCAGGTTAATTATTATCAATTATATAATATTTACATAGACTAGATTAAACAATCAGTAAAATTTTTACTGATAAATTAAAAGGTGATTTGTTTAGTAAATTTACCTGATATATAAGGCATCCAAAAATTAATTCCTTGTTTTTTAAAGTTGTAAATTGTAATAACTTTTTTTTTCAAATAAATAAAAATTATAATTTTTTGAACACGATAGCGCCCGATTCATTAACTAAGCACATAACATAGGATGATGTGTTCGCGTGTTCCAATACTTCGCTTTTTTGAATAGAACGTGAAGACGCGGGGTATAACAGAGGGTATCATTCCCTACCTAGTCTGAGACTCAACTGATACTGAGTTTAACTCGCGGGCGCGGGCCGCGAGATAACCAAGTTACTAGTGGCGCTTTCAAGCGGTCACACCTAGTAACTATTATGACAACAATACAAACTGAAATAATAATACTGTTGTCTGGGCTATAGTGCTACTGTCGTATACTATCTACTGTCTGGCACTCTAACACTGTCTACTAATCATGAAATCTTTATCTAACTCGCCTTGAGAAGGATAAATTAAATAGTTCCCCTTGTCCAATAATAAAATATCCAGATAGGGAAACTCAATTAAAAAAAAATAAAACTATTATGGCTCATACAAAAGAAAATTTTATTTCCAACATTTATAAATATGACCTAGACAAGAAAAGTATTAAATTATAATTATAGTAAATTCGCAAGGTTTTCTTTTAGTCAATTACTTCTTTCAGAAGTAAACTGAAGTCGTTAGTTTATTCGACGACAAATTGCAGATGAATAGAAATTGTTTTGAGAAATGTAATTTTTAGTAAAAATGTTGATTAATATTTTTTATTAATAGTTTCAGTTGAATTTAGGTAGTGAATAGTGAGAATGCGTTGTGATCAGTGGCGTATCCAGGGGGGGGGGCACAGGGGGCCCGCGCCCCCCCCCCCCCCCCCCCCCCCAGACGGCCCATCCAATACTTAGAAAAAAAAATAAAAAAAATACCGCCAAATTGTTTTTTAAACATATATTTTAACATTCACCTCATATTCAATTCGACCTCAGAAATGCATAAAACCGCTGTTTTGAGAGGTAATTTTTTCAAAATTTTCCGGGGGAGGACCCCTGGACCCCACCATAAATACCCCCCCTTAATTATTAACTGCAGACGACGCCCATGCAATGGCAAAGTTATATGAAAACCCTCCATTATGCTACGAGTACAAGTACAGTAATTGTTATTATGTATATTTTGAGGAGATAAAATGGAAATATGTATATATATGTATATAAAAAAGTCAACATATGCGTGTGTGTATGTTCTTTATTCAAATCTACAGTTTTAATCTGATCTCGATGAAAAATTGCACACTTGCCCTTCAAAGCAAAGGGGAAATCACTGCCTGTCAGCATGAATTTTCGAAATTTAAATTTTGATTTACAGGGGTACGGGGTCTAAGTAATTACTTTAGGAGTCATTGTTGTTACTTACAATTTTTTCATATTTTCATTTAAGAGGGGGTAAATTTGGGATATTTGAAAATTATGTTATTACATCATATTCAATTTCACCTCAGAAATGCATAAAACCGCTGTTTTGAGAGGTCATATTTTCAAAATTTTCCGGGGGGAGGCCCCTGGCCCCGCAATAAATCCCCCCCCTTCATTAATTAACTGCAGACGACACCCATGATTTACGGTAAGATATTGTACTGCAGTAAGCATCAGAATATCAGAATAACATTTTCTGACGAAAACGCTCCAAAACTGTTGATACATGGGGTTGGAAATTTTTTCCGAAAGTAAAAGAACACACTAAAGAGTCAAAATTTGAAATACTGGTGTAACTGTTTGTTCTAAACATAGGAAACATTTTTAGAAGATACACACTTAATAAGCACACACTTAATATACATACATTTATTACAGCAGTTATCGAATGTGCTAAGCTTAAATTATTTTATATTTTTACTTCCATAGAGGAATATCAAATAAAAGCTATTATAAACAGATTATATTACAAACATATATAACCTTTTATAGTATTGTACTTTTCACCGCCAATATTGCGCCAAAATTTGACCCCAAAAGAGTCCCTAGTCCCTCCAACTCCAACCACCCTACACCGGCTAGTCCTAAAATGATGAGATAATTCATTCTAATACCTTATGGTAGAGCGATGCAAATTACGGAGGGAAATTTCATATTTTTATAAATTGCAAATTTTGAATGCGTACATACATAGTGAGGCATAAATATGATTTTTCTTTTTAAAAAAATTTGTTTGTATTACCAAATGAATGCTACTGAAGAGTAGATTAGAAATATATATACAACATTTTATGAGTATTGTGCTTTTTTACCGTTAATATTGCGGTTTTAGTGCCAAAGTGTTACGTGTCTGATGGTGTCTGTCCGTTGGCTTGTTTCAATTCATAAACTACTATAGCTAGAAACATGAAATTTGGCACACAGGCACAACTCGGCATTTGAGGCAAATGGGCAAATTGTGGAGTTTTTACACTTAATATTTCCAAGATGGCGGCCCGGCCAATATGGCGGGTGACTAAAAAAAAGGTTTTTGGTTACCATGGCATGTTATACATAAATTTAAAGGTCTTGAAGTGTAGACAAAAAATATGTAATAATTACACTTAATATTTAAACATAATCGTACAGAAACCGGCGATTATCGCCTCACGTACTTACGTGAAGCGCGCCTTACTTGTTTACTTTCATAAAGGGCGGGATAGGGAAATAAAATGCTATTTTATTATATAATAACTTATAAGCCTAATAACCTAGGAAACCCTAAAAAAATACTTAGGTGTCTGGGATTTTTTTTTTAATTCTTTCAAAGCTTTGGTCGTTTTGATGGATTGGGGCACTAGAAGATTCTATAAGCCGATCATAAAAAAAAGTTAATTGGTCCGACAAATCGAATAAAACTTTCTTATATCAATATGCTATTGCATCAGTGCGGCGCCAGTGATACAATAGCACAATTTTCAAGTCTTAAAAAATGTGTAAGCCGCGTTTCAGGCAGCAATAGTCCATGGGCCATAAAGACAAATGCACCAGGCGCAGGCGTCTTTATTGACATTTCATGTTTAGGCTATGGGACATACGGCAAAAAGCGTTATGTTACCTAAAAACTCAGAGAAGTGTAACAGAGATTTAGAAAGCTATAAGAGGTGTGCAATCCATTCTCCAGCTGTAGGGCCTCCCCTACCGCGCTTCGCAGACCCGAAAAGAGTTCCACTGGTACCAGGGAAGTAGGTACTCGCAGGAGGTAGTCTTATTTGCTCTAGACGTTGCACTAGACTAGGGACTAGGAGGACTCGAAGGTAACCGACGACGCGATAATTCGGGTAATTTCGGTTCTCCCCCACTCCATCCTTTTAGCCCAAAGCTAGTTTTGAATATCCGAGAAGACCACGTCTTAAAACTCAGCTACCTTATCTCTGTCTCTGTCGCACTGTTAATTCTCCCTCGTTCTCTATTCTCCCTTGGCTTCTTCATTATAATTTTAAAGTAATTATAATTGCATTATAATTACTAATTTACTTATTGTAATTGCAAAGTTACATGAAATGTCTCACTGTCTTGCAGACTCGTATGCAAGCATTTTATTTTTCTGTATTAGGTGTTCCCTTTGCTCCTCTTACTGTATAAGTGCCGGTGTCGGGGCACCTATAGGGGATAATAATAGTGATTAAAAGAATAACAATGCGTCAATAAGGCGGCAGGAGGTAAGTATAGTCCGTCAGCAGAACCTCAAAAATTCGATTTTCTGGATTTTGTTTTGAAGGGGTGGGTGCTCATTAGATTATTAAGATGATGTGAGTGTGACGCCGGTTTTTATGCTTTCCCGTGCCGGACTCTACCTCCCCATCCGCCCCTGGTTAGTGCATACGCAGAAGAAACAGCAATAGGCGCAGAAATAACCGAGAGTGGACTAATTATGACCTGCCATCAGTATTTCAATAAAATCGAACAAGTAGTGTTAGTGTTTAAGATATTATGGTCGCAAAACTATCGTGGACAAACAGAATCAAAATAAATAATGTCCTTTTAGAATAATAAATTATCGAAAATTATAGTTCAAATTCAGAGACATAAAAATGTCATTCTCTACCCTCAGTAAGCTTGGCAAAAATAAGGAAGTTTAATTTAATCTTAAACAATCTTGATAACTATCTAATAAATATATGTTAACTAACCCTCTGACTTATATATGAAACTTAGTATTACACAAAGAATTATGGAGTGGTGACAGTTTTATAGCCTGAAGGTGACAAAACCCTAAAGCCTTATCTGGTTGGTCATTTAAAATACAAAATACATATATAATACGGCCAGAGAGGCAAAAAGAAAGAGACTACAGTCTGGAGCCAGTCGTGAAACAATTTAATAGCATTCTGATGATCTAGACTTTAGACGCCTAAATGGCGTATAACTAACCACGTTTATTTGTTTAGTTAATATGATAAAACTGTTAATGGACTTTTTATACGCTTCTCGTCTTTTCTCCTTATTATCCAATACTGCGAGGCTAAAAAGTAAAAGGTAATATAAGTAACACATTAAAACTACCAATTACACCAGTCCTACCAACTAAGAATATCATGAGGGTAGCAATTGAAATATTTATTCTTAGTTTTATGTCTTAAAACTTTCAGTAGAAGCTCACACAGATTTAAATGTTACCTAATAAAGCCAGCTGTACTTATTAACTACACCTATTAGCTTGTAGCTGGCCGCACATAAGCGGATTTTTATGACGGACCACGGATATTTACAATTTACAACGGATTTTGGAAAATCCGTAGACCCCTCCATGCATTAATATAAACACAACGACGAAAATCTTATCAGTGGAGATCATAATCACCAATCTAGTCCCCCTGTGTCAACGCACAGATTTAGCTCTCAAGGTCAATTTAATTCACACTCCTTTTCTTGTTCTTTTATTCATTTATTTCAAATATGGTCTAAGATAATTTTCATATTTAAAAGCCAATTTAATTGCCAATTGAATGCCATTGAATTGTGCAGCCGACATTTAACTTTGTGGAAGCTAATTTTCATTTAAGTCGAGAGAGTAGTTTTTAAGATTGTTTTCATTATTCCAAGACAGACAGACACAAAACCATACATGTTCTCAGATAAATAAATAAATATACTGAAATGATTAAAAATTCCAAGACAAATCCTCTTGGAATTTTTAATTTGGAGACAAAAAAATCCTTTTCAGAACTTTTACAATGCTTCTCTTGAAAGCTCGGAAGAAGATTTTAAAAATAGGTTTTGACAAACCGGATTTCGTGGTAAACCTCGTTTCATGGGCGCCCATATGAATTTTTGTAGGGGGGGCCACCATCACCA
>KZ652050.1:30256-45045 GCA_001010745.2 Gerris buenoi
GGGGCACCTCCGGTAGAGGGGGGGGGGTCCACCCCGGGGGTGCTAGGTTTTTTGTCCTCCCTTATTTTTAAATTTTAGCCTATACAAATCGTGTTTAGTGGCCCTAAAAATCGAACTTCCAGTTCAGTGTGGTTGGTCAAAATATTAATTCTTAAAGTTTCCTTTGAATTTTTTAAAATTTAGTTATTTGGAGTGTGATTCTTTACTACTGAGCAAGAACGGATACAGCTATAGTTTGCATAAAGTTAGTATGAAAATTAGACAGTGAAAAATGTTGAAAGAAAAAGATTAATTATCTATATAGGTCAAAAGTGACTTTTCTCGTAGGTGAGAGGTGAGAGGTTTTATGCCAACATTCGGCCCGAACGAGAGTAATAACACAAAATGTCAATTTTTTTTTTTAAAAAATAGATAATTTTTAGTGTCTTATCTCGAAAACTATTGGACCTACAGAGTTGCCGATGAACTTGAAGCCAATTATATTTACTACAACTTCATTCCGTATGACTTTTCACGTAGGGTAACAGTTTTACGCCGATATTCGCACCAAAACGAGAGCAATACTTAAAATTTACATTTTGTACAAAAAAAAAATCCTAATTTTTAAAGTATCATATCTCGGAAACTAGTAGGCGTACAGAGTTACGCCTTTTGATAATTTATTCTACTGTAAAAATAGTGAGAACAAATAGCATAGCGTGCGCCGCATAGTTATCGAGGTATATAGGAAGAACTAAATATATTTATTTCAGCTTCATGCAGCTTACACAAGTTTTTGAAGCTTCAAACTTAAGATCACAATAGGCTAACTGGTTCAAACACAACGTAAGATTCAGCCAATTTGAAGGGGGCTGGTTCTCTTTCATTTTAGGGTGGTCCGGGGGCCCTCCCCCGGGAAAATTTTTGTAGTTTACATTACTTAAAAAGTCCTTTTTAGACGATTCCAAGCAGTGGCGGATTAAAGGTGTCATCTACGGGGGGTGATTGACCCTCCAAGGGGGTGTCGGGAGTATGGACCCTTCCCGGACTGCAGTACAGTATCTTAACCGTAAGTTATGGGTGTCATTAACAGATAATAATTATAGAGTGCATATAGCGGGGGGTCCAGGGGTCCCCCCCCCCGGAAAAATTTAAAAATATGACCTCTCAAAACAGCGCTTTTATGCATTTTTGAGGTAAAATTTGATTTTAATACTTAGTCATAAAAGGGTAATTTTTGAGTCGATTATATGGTGTAGATCGTTGGCAAACAAGTTTGAACATGAACACAAGTATTTTTTTAAAAAAATGTAATACAAACTTAAAAGCATAGTTATTGTAACACAATAAAACTTAACCATATGTGAGAGGCACCAAGGGATGTGCCACGCAAGCGTGACACATAGGAACTGTTCCAACACCAGACAAACGTCACAAAATGTTGGCTCGGCAAAACGCCATGTCCTGCATCGTTTCGTCGCTACCGACTCATCAGGGGCCCGACGATGCCCACCCAACTCTGGACCTATACCATNAACTGTTGTGGGGGAAGGTTCAAGAGTAAATAAATTTGGAAGGTGGTGACAAACTGGAAATTCAGGGAAACTATTTGCTTTCTCTACTAACCACCTGATTATGTCCACCTCCTCGTCAAGATCTGAATCTAATAGATATTTTCTTCCCCCTTTTCCTCTGAAACCTACAAAATATTAAACAAGTATATTTAGATTATCAGGAACTTGATTCATTTTATCCACAAGAAGATAAAGTACTTTTAATAAACATATTGATTTTCTAGTTGCGATTGCCAATTATACGATTTGTATATCTGATGGAGCGACACACTTACCCCGTGTAATCAACAATAGGTACTTCTTTAGGTTGTTACTCCCCTATGTGTTTTATTTTTTTATTTTTTTTTTTTTAGAAAAAAGACTGTTTTGCAATAAATCGTCCACATTTTTGGACATTTTCAAGCAATATACTTTATTTGGATAATTCATTAATAATTAATACAAATTGTAGGCTAATCAATAAAGATAAAGAAGTGAATTAAATACAATTAATGAAATGTGAATTAAAAAAAATCACTTTTCATAATCTACCAATAGTAAAATCCATAATATATACTAGAAAAATAAATAACAAACAACCAATACATGACTCATGGATAGAGATTGAACTATGACTTAGCTGCGTTAGAGTCATAGTTCAATCTCTGTCAATGACTCATGTATTAGTTGTTTGTTCTATATTTTTCTATTATATTATGGATTTCTCAATTGACGAGATTAATATTTTTTTATTTCTTTTTTTTTAATTATTTATTTATTTATTTATTTATTTTTTTAAATACGCTTCTTTATTAATGAAAGGGCTAATTTTATTACATTAATGAATCAACCGAATTAAGTATATTGCTTAAAAAGAAGAAACCGATTGACAACCGTTTACATTGTGAAACATTGTTTATTAAAAAGTCTTTGAAATGATCGTGTGTATATAACAATAGAGAGTATTAAAAATATTACTAATTTTTATTTTATTGATGTTCTATTTTATTTCTTATCTTATTGCGGTTTCTTTTAATTGTATGGGTTCGAACTTATTATATCGGTATTTTGACCTACGTTCCAGTCGAGAAGCAAGCTAAATTCGTTAACACTTAGTCTTATCTTATAGCTCAAAATTTGAATGTTATATGTCTTGTTCAATTTTTTCAGTAGTTCTCCTCTTGAATGAAACCACCTCTAAACACTTAATTTTGACAGTTGTTGTGTGTAACAAATCGTAAAATAACTACCACTTTTGGGGGGGGCATGCCTCGTTTTACACTCTTTGAAGACTTAACAAAAACTGCATTAGCAAATGTGATTTAGACCAATCTAATTAAACATTAACGTTAAGCTATTAAAGCCTAGCTTAACGTTAATGTCTGTGATTATACTAAATAGGCTCAAATAGGCTTTAATACTCGTACTTATGCACTATTTAGTCAACCAAATTATATTTGGCGTAAAAGCTTCATCTTTACGGGGACTTGGAGTCACTACTCAATATAGGAGCCTACCCAGTATTCACCATTTTATCTCGATAATAAAAGTCCACAAATGTACGATAGTAACCTGCTTAATTCATTATATTTTTGTAGACCATGCATAAACTTTTTAATAATAGAATACTCGTACGTTTTTTGATTCAAGATTCACAGGTGTATTATGAATGAGGTATCAAAATTTATACAATAAGTTTTTTTTCGAGTACCAATACTGACGTTTAGTCGGAGCAACTCTACTTTCGTTCAAGGTCTCCAGAAAGACAAACAAGAAATTATAAGGGCCCTTGGTTCTGCCGACAGACCCTAAAAATGGATATATGTATATACCAGAAACCTAGAAAATTTGCAAATTCAAAAACAGTTGGCAAATTTAGTAAGCTTTAAAATTTTACTTTTTAATCTCAAATACTCCTATTTCAAGTGATGTTTTCTTATAATTGAGTCTTGGGGTGGTTTTATTTTATTTTTTATTTTTTTTTTTTTAGAAAAAAGACTGTTTTGCAATAAATCGTCCACATTTTTGGACATTTTCAAGCAATATACTTTATTTGGATAATTCATTAATAATTAATACAAATTGTAGGCTAATCAATAAAGATAAAGAAGTGAATTAAATACAATTAATGAAATGTGAATTAAAAAAAATCACTTTTCATAATCTACCAATAGTAAAATCCATAATATATACTAGAAAAATAAATAACAAACAACCAATACATGACTCATGGATAGAGATTGAACTATGACTTAGCTGCGTTAGAGTCATAGTTCAATCTCTGTCAATGACTCATGTATTAGTTGTTTGTTCTATATTTTTCTATTATATTATGGATTTCTCAATTGACGAGATTAATATTTTTTTATTTCTTTTTTTTTAATTATTTATTTATTTATTTATTTATTTTTTTAAATACGCTTCTTTATTAATGAAAGGGCTAATTTTATTACATTAATGAATCAACCGAATTAAGTATATTGCTTAAAAAGAAGAAACCGATTGACAACCGTTTACATTGTGAAACATTGTTTATTAAAAAGTCTTTGAAATGATCGTGTGTATATAACAATAGAGAGTATTAAAAATATTACTAATTTTTATTTTATTGATGTTCTATTTTATTTCTTATCTTATTGCGGTTTCTTTTAATTGTATGGGTTCGAACTTATTATATCGGTATTTTGACCTACGTTCCAGTCGAGAAGCAAGCTAAATTCGTTAACACTTAGTCTTATCTTATAGCTCAAAATTTGAATGTTATATGTCTTGTTCAATTTTTTCAGTAGTTCTCCTCTTGAATGAAACCACCTCTAAACACTTAATTTTGACAGTTGTTGTGTGTAACAAATCGTAAAATAACTACCACTTTTGCCATACCAATAATTTATGTACTTCACTGCTAACCATCATGTTGCGACTTACTGATAAGGACNAAATAAAAAATGTATTAATCAAATATATATATAATAAAATACAAGTCCAAACTAATATAAGTACCCGGCCACTAGATGGACGCAGGCTGGCCGTAGGCCAGCCGAGACCAGCTAGTTAAACATTAAAAAAAAATGTAATCTAGTCTAATAAAGCTGAACTAAATTAACTATTTATTTGTGAACTAACTAATGAATATGGGAGACAAATTATAGAAAGGATGGATAAAGTTGTGAAGAAGAGGAGATATTTCTATTTTCTAAGCTTATTATATTTAGCAATAAGAACCAGAAAAATTATACTACATTGAAATCGAAATAATTTTATATACAAGATAATAGCTAAAAATATTTAATCCACCAACATTAATATATAAAACCACAGGACATAAAAAAAAATAATAAAAAATAAAGAAATAATAGTTATTTATGCACCTAGGGAATAATGTAAGACATTATTTCCCGCGTGACAGAGTTGATTCCTGAGGCAAAGCCGAAGGAATCAAGGCATCTAATTCCCGAGGCGAAGCCGAGGGTATTAGATATTTTAATTACCGAGGCGAAGCCGAGGGATTAACATCAATTAGCTCCCGAGGCGTAGCCGAGGGAGATCATTATAACAAGGGAATAATAATGCATTATTCTCGAGGTACATACAACATTTTATCTCCAGAAAAAGCGCTGTATAAGATTTATTCAACAAAGGAAACATTGTACGTAAAACGTGCCTAAGCTGGAAAGCCTCGGTTCCAGTAAAAGAATTCCACCTTAGCAGGTTTCCAGCGTATACAGGATGTTTTACTTAGAAAAAAAAACCTCCGTTCCGAGAAAAAGTTTCTACCTTTGCAGGTTTCCAGCTTACACATGTTCCAGCTTAGACAAGTTTTACTGTATTTCTTTATTCAACAAATTTAATACCGATATAAAACAATATAAATTAGTTAAAGCAATTAATAATCACTTTTAAAGTAATAAAAAAGATAAAGTTCAACAAAAGCTAAAAAAAAGTAAACAAATCATCGTAGAATGACTCACAATACAGCTGGGAGTTTAAAAGCAGTGCTGCCAACCTGATTTCAACAAATGCACTACGTTTGCTATTCATTCTCTACTATTTACAAAATAATTAGGTTGGCGAACGTGGATTATTTGCCCGTTTTCTCATTATTTCCCTGTTTTTAAGAACGGGGATGAAAAGACCCACATTATTACCTATAAACTAGTCCTGAAAAGTTACTTTTCGTCCCTACTGGAGATAAATAATATAAAATCCAAAAAACACTTACTGTCTTACTACTGTCTTACTAACTGACTCATTACAAAACAGAAGGAAAATACCTCTGCTTTTCCTTTAAGCAATCTTTTAAAACTGCCTCTCCAGAAATCGGATTCAATTACAGATCAGGGATTTTTTAAAAATTATTTTATTTTCCAATGGGAGGTGAGTGTAGAAATAAGGAAGGTGGAATTAAGGAGATTGGGGCATCTGCATATTCTTGATTAATAAATAAAAGTGATGACTCTTTCCTCTAGTCTAGGTCTGGTACAAAGATATATTTCAAATTCCACAATTTTCAATTAATTATCTTATCACAGCTGTACAGGAATACAGTCCACAACATTTATATTGTGATTCCCTTGCCACTCTTTCCTCTCCCGTATCCTCTCTCGTTTCCGCATGACACGATTTACCGAGGAAAAAACGGGGTAAATTTATCTCCATACTCTCCTTCACGTTCTTTCCTTTCATCTTTCTTCTCCCATTTGCACATGCCACAATTTTCGGAATGAAAGAGCGTCTGTGTACTGCACGCTAATGATTTTGTTTTAAATTAACACTAACATTTAGATATAAAGCAGAAGTCAGTGAAATTAAGAAAAAAATAGACTGCCAATTAGAGTGGCACGCAGCTTCCTTCCTTGCATTCTATCACGTACTTTATTGATATTATGCTTCTTCCCCATTATTGTATACTTTATTTAACTGTTTTCCCCGTTTTTTAAATCTGACAAAATTGTTTTGATTTTTTACCTAAATTTAAGTATCAATTTAGCAAAATGTACAGTACGCATATGGTTGAAGTCTATGGCTACCTACGGGCTACTTTTGACAAACCATCCGAATTTAATAATAATCATATGAATACCTTTTGAAGATAAAGGTACAAATAAATGTGAACAAGGAGCTAATTATAATCTATCATCAAAATTTCAATTACATCGGACAAATAGTTTTTAGAAAACTCGCAAAAATTGAGCGTCAGAACAACAGAGAGACCCAGAACCAATAATGTTCCCTGATATCTGAAACGGATTTCTTTCTTGGAATTTTTGTAAACGGAGACATAAAATTTGTTTGTTCTCCAGAACAATCACATAGCTTCTGTAAGCTCGGAAGCAAAAACAAAGAAACAACTGCACAGGTATAAAAGTTGTTCTGTTAAATTATTCATTATTTTGTAAATTAAGTAGAAGAAAATAAAAATTTAAGTTATAACAATGATAAAAATGTTAAAGGCTATTATAATAAAAACATAAATAAGTAAAAGAATAATAAATCTATTATTATTTAAAGTACATTATAAATGTATTACATAATATTTTATTCAGCAAATATATATGCTAGAGAGGAAAAAAATCTCAGAATTACATAAAGAGACCTTTCTTTTCAATTTCCTTAAAAGGCGGACAGGAAAAAAAAGAAAAACAATATACATACATANTGTCTTGTTCAATTTTTTCAGTAGTTCTCCTCTTGAATGAAACCACCTCTAAACACTTAATTTTGACAGTTGTTGTGTGTAACAAATCGTAAAATAACTACCACTTTTGCCATACCAATAATTTATGTACTTCACTGCTAACCATCATGTTGCGACTTACTGATAAGGACTCCAGTTCATAGCACCCCCTCAGTTATATCTACGACTATTTAAGTATTAAGGAATATATGTATAGAACATAGGAACTAGGAGTATTTAACCAAGAAGAATATTTTTAAACAAAGGAATACTTAGTAAAACATTTAGGAGCCAGCGTGACCGAGGTGTTCTAGGCGCGCCCGGCTATTAATAAGTGAGGCAAATCGAGGTCGTGGGTTCGATCCCGTGCCATGGTACTCTGAATTGCATCTAGGGTTCGAGGACGGAGCAGGGCGAGGGTACCCCCTAAGAGGTTCTCTTCCCCCACGCTTACATAGCTTACTATAACCTCACCATACCCGCTTCGGCGGTACAATGTACAATGTACTGGTATGATGTGTGACGCAGCTGAAACTCTCTACCACGGGGTTAGTAAAATGGGCCCAATGTGGCCTCATTGCTAGGTTCGAGCAAGTGGTTCGTCCTCCCCGCCTAACCATTACCATTAGTAAAACATTTTGGCTTCAGTTANACTCGACTAAATTACTTGCCAAGTGCGAACAAGGCTTTAGTTCACCTTCACCTAGCCTGGAACTTGAAACAGCTATATTAGTGTATCATATTTTATGATTATGGAAGAGTGTTATACTAAGTGTGAAGATATATAATATAAGTTAGAGACTGATGATTCTAGAAAAGAGAGCATAAGTGATTTTCCGGAAGTGATATTAGTAAAGGGAGCAGTGAAGAAATTATTATCTTTAAGAGTAATAAATTATTATTTGGCAGCTCATAATTTATCTAATTTTTTTTTCTTTTGGGTTTTAGTCCCGTTCGACATCTTAGGCCATTACAGGACAGGGGTTATCTGACCACTTTACTCATCTACTCGATGAGATCATCAGTGTGAAACAAATTTATCTAATTAATTTATTATAATGGAGAATTCATTACACCTTCATTGGATACTGAGCCTAGCAGAAAATGATATGAACCATCTCATGGACGTTCCTGTTTAGGGTTGGGATATCGAAAGAAAATATCAATATTTCCGATATATCGAAAACCTTCCTGGCTACCCAGTTTTCCCAGGTGATGAGAAAAAAAAAAAAAAAAAAAAAAAAAAAAAAAAAAAAAAGCTGGGGAGCTTTTTCATGTTTTTAAAGGCCGAAGCCTTACCAGAGCTTTTGATTTTATATCTCCTTCTCACCAAGTACTGGTATGATGTGTGACGCAGCTGAAACTCTCTACCACGGGGTTAGTAAAATGGGCCCAATGTGGCCTCATTGCTAGGTTCGAGCAAGTGGTTCGTCCTCCCCGCCTAACCATTACCATTAGTAAAACATTTTGGCTTCAGTTATCAACAAGTGTCAATAAATAAGAAATCATATTATTTTCATCTATATCTCAGAAACTATATTTCTCCCGGGAAAACAAATTTTAATGTTAGATTCGTCCTTAAATGGACTACATTTTAGAATTATAATATTCATTTATAAAATACGCTGGTTTTAAAGTTTATGGTAGTACATAGTTCATAGTTCTCAAGATATAAGTGGTCTATGATTCTTCATTATCTTGACAAATTAGAGAAAAATAACGCTGTAATAACACGAAATCAAAGTGTTTGCTAGCCTCTGCTTATAAGATTATTTTTACTCCTTTTCGGACACTATCCATAATATGATCTATAATTCTTTTGAATAAAACTTGAATCATCCTTTGTACATATATACAGGGAAGTATTGCTGGTAAAGACTATTCGACAATATTCCGTGCTTCTGTAGTTGAATACGCTTATTTTCTTTTCTATTCTATTTTATGCAGTATGCAGTTATTGCAATAAAAAAACAACTAATATAAATATTTTTAAAGCTGAAATTTTTCATTAGAAAATGTATTGGCACTAAAAATAAAAATGAAAAATGTGAACATATTAGTACCACTACAAAAGCTCTAGTATTTAAGTTAATGTATTTTATTTTATAGTTTCCGTGTTCTCTCCTAGATGGCAGCAGGTGTCGGACTGTGTAATTTTGATTCATATTACATACCCTTGATATTACACATTTTATTTAATAAATACACATACAGCTAACAAGATTATAAATGGTAAAGAGAATTTTATAAATTATTAAATGAAATATTTATTTATTTGTTGGATATTGAAGTAGGAGTTTCCAATTAGCTACATTCAATTTTAAACAAAGTAAACATTTTTACCAAAGAAATAGAATTGATTAAAAATCATATCTAATCTATACTTATTTTATACAAAAACGAATAGGGGTTTATTTAATTGCCAATGGTTTCAGCAGTAGTACTATTTTTACTCTTTAAGGAGGCTTTCAGTAAAAACTCAACCAGAACCAGACTAGATAAAGATAATAAAGAAAAATTGCTAATAATATATATGAGAGTTGGATAAATAACAACTATGTACCTCTATTTTACCAATGAAAAAAATACTACAAAATTAATTAAAAAACTTTTAATGAACCTTCAATTATTTTAATTTGACAATAAATCTACATTTTCATTAATCCATCCTTGTTTTAGGAACTACTAAAGACTAGAGGTCGACCAAGAAGTGATAACAATCTGAAGAGTGCGCTAGTATTGTTACTGTCTCATTTATAGTCAGTTTTTATAAAATAGACTACTGTCAAAATAAAATCCAGTTATTATTTTGATAGGAAAAAAAAAAACATTTTGTTTTAATTTTGATGAATTGTCATGGAGAGCTATAACTCATAAAATGTCAAATATTCACACCAGTCTGTACTGAATATGACAATACTCGGGAGTTCAGATTTTTAAACGAATCTAAGATTACAATTTTTCCCAAGTGCCATATTACTTCTTGGTCGACATTTAGTGAAGGCTTTAAAACAGATAATATTATTGTCTATTTATTTATTTATTGATTAATATTATTATATTTTTTTTCCTTTAAAAATTCTATAAAATAAATTTTTATTTAATACTAGAAAGATGGTCATTTCTTAGTAATGTAATTTTGACAGTAGCAAAATAAAATTTAAAAAATGCATATTTTATTCGTATAATGATTTCCATCAAATTAATATTTTAATCTATCAACATCAAATAATGATTTCGAGGTTGGATGTAGTTTTAGGGACCAAGAGGTAGTATATTTGTATTATTTATCTGGCATTTACAGACAAAGGGTTGCTTATTTCAGTTTACTTTAGCCAGTATCTCTAGGATTAGGATGATCATATTATGTCTTGTTTTGACTGTGGCAGTCCTGTAATTTTAAGCTTTTGAAGCCCCTTCAGTTCCTTCCTTTCCCCGCTAAATGGAAAACTTGTCCCATACGTAATGATTTATAGATGTTTCTAATCTTAGTAAGTGTGTAATTTATATTATTGTAAAGTATCACTAATTATAACAATGTATTAGCACAAATTAATGATTTTATTAGCATCTTTATTATATTTATGTTTAATTTTTAGTAATGACATAATTAAGGATTTATCATTTGCTGAGGTCTTTTAGGGATGATACATTTAAAAATTAATATTCATACATTATTTTATTTATTAAGCAATATTTGCCCAATCCTGGGAATCCTTAGGGGGATATGTCTTGTTCAATTTTTTCAGTAGTTCTCCTCTTGAATGAAACCACCTCTAAACACTTAATTTTGACAGTTGTTGTGTGTAACAAATCGTAAAATAACTACCACTTTTGCCATACCAATAATTTATGTACTTCACTGCTAACCATCATGTTGCGACTTACTGATAAGGACTCCAGTTCATAGCACCCCCTCAGTTATATCTACGACTATTTAAGTATTAAGGAATATATGTATAGAACATAGGANTATTCGATATTTTCCACAAATATCGATGTTGTTGATATATCGAAAGATCAATATCGATATGAAATATCGATATTTTTGGGTCCGATATATCAATATTTTTTATACATCGATATCGAAGTCCCAACCCTATTCCTGTTAGAGAAATATTTTGACTGAAAATAACTAGACACTAGACCAACCAGTTTATGCAAAGATGAGGATTGAGCTTAACAATTATGTTATCATGTGGAATATGCTCATAGCCAGAAAAAGGTTTATTGAAAAATTCACAACTGTTAGGACCATCAAATAAAATAATTAATGGCATTCTACACAATTATATAATATGCAAGAGGCAAGTTTTAGCTTACAAACATGGAATGTTTTTAGTTTTCACATGAATAAAGATTTTGACATTTTTGCCCAATGATTCACTTTTTATTACATTACGTGGCATTTAAATGAATCAGAAGTTGATTAATAAATTTTTATAACCATACTATAAAGTATGTGTATAAATAAAATGTTTAAAAAGTGAAAAAGAGGCATTTTTTTCTATCAAAATTCATGATGGCATAAAAAGATATTTAAGAATTAGTTACTATTAAGATAGGGTTTTAACGTTCTTGGTCACATATTATTATATTAACAATAAAATATAAAATAAAGAACACACACAAAAAAAAAAAATAAAAAAAAAAAAAACTCTTTGGTAAAAGGTGTATACCTTAAAAGAGAAGTTACCTTAAAAGAGAAGTTTAACAAACTAGCTGTCAAATGTGAATGTTAGTTCACCTCACTGCCGCTAGGTTTCAGCACTGGTACCACAATGAAATCGTTTTCACCCAACTTCTAAACAGTTGAGAAAAAGAGCACGAGAAAAACTATGAATTAAACAGACTTATAGTCTTAACTTAAAACCCTTTAATGTTCATTAAAAAGTACCACTACTAAAGATTCATTACAATATGAAAACATTATCTTTTATGCAAAAATAATAATGTTATTAAATAATCATATTAACTCATTTTAAACTCTCTGTAGCTTTCTTGTCCCTTATTATATTAAAATCGGTACGCGCTCCTTTTCTTCACAACTGTCTTTGCGAGGGAGGCCGAAGGCCGACCGAGCTGTGGTGGGGGGCGGGAACGCCGTTAAATCTCCTTCTCACCAAATCCAGGTATATCCATATCTTTTTCAATATTAACATAAGCAGATTGCTTGATTTGTTTATTTTTATAAAGTGGAGATTTAAAGTTCCACAGACACTCGTGTTGCAAGTAGTTCGCAACAAACTACAACGTTGTATCTTCATTCCATCGTGAAATATTTGTTGTACTGCAGATATCAACTTGAATGAAATAAACTAATTTTAAAACTTCGAACTTCCTTAGTGGATAGTATGTGGGGTGGGTAGAGGCTCTACTCGCCCGAAAAAATAGAGTAAAATGAATCGAGGATTTAGTCAAGTAGTTTAGTAAGTGACTAAATTACTTTACTAAAATGTTGCCGTTCGGATACGTTTATTTACTAATCTACTCGCCACTCGACTAAATTACTCGCCAACTGCTAATGATTTTTGGTGAGTTGCTACTAGCTCGGTTACTAAATTACTCGCCACTCGTCTGAATTACTCGCCACTCGACTAAATTACTCGCCACTCGACTAAATTANATGTATACACATATATATATAATAAATATAAGAGGAAATAAATTTGTAAATTGTGCATTTAAATTATCTACTTGTTTCCTTTGCCCGACCTAGGTAGCCCTGGGTTAAAGCTTATTTTCTTTCGTTTCTTCTCAAACTGGTTGAAAAATTCGCCCATTAATTTTCGTCCATGAACTGAATAACAATTTTTTTGTAGGGGGCTCGGGCAAAATGTATTCAGCAAAGCAAAATGTTTTCGAAGGGGGAGAAAAACAAAAAAAAAAAAAGGGGGGAAAAGAAAATCTAGAAAAGCTCTGTTGTGGAAATAGGGAATAGAAATGAAATACACTTAATCTTTTTTTTTTCTCCCCCTAAAAATAAAATTTGATTAAGATTTTTATTTTATTTTTTTCCAGAAATTTGGTTAGTTTAATAATTTTAAAAACGTTTTTCATTGTAAATAACTTGATTATAGTTTTGCTGTTGGATTTTTTTTTTTTTTTTAAATTTAAATAACAAAAAAATAATCTAACAAATTTAAGAGAGAGCTATCGTACCAAAAAAAAAATTTTTTCAGAGTTTTTCCCTAAAACTTTATATTCTTTACCACTCTTAGATAAATGATATATACTGTTTTATTTTAATAAAAAAAAAAAAAACTAATTAAATTTAATTTAATAATATTATATTAAATTTAACTCAAATAACATAATAATTGATCAGTTTACTTTAAAATAGAGTACTCCATCAAATATGTGCTTTCAGTTCACAAAGGGTCCAGAAGATCAAGAATTTATCAGTTTATTTTAAAATAGAGTACTCCATCAAATATGTGCTTTCAGTACACAAAGGGTCCAGAAGATCAAGAATTTATCAGTTTATTTTAAAATAGAGTACTCCATCAAATATGTGCTTTCAGTACACAAAGGGTCCAGAAGATCAAGAATTTATCAGTTTATTTTAAAATAGAGTACTCCATCAAATATGTGCTTTCAGTACACAAAGGGTCCAGAAGATCAAGAATTTATCAGTTTATTTTAAAATAGAGTACTCCATCAAATATGTGCTTTCAGTACACAAAGGGTCCAGAAGATCAAGAATTTATCAGTTTATTTTAAAATAGAGTACTCCATCAAATATGTGCTTTCAGTACACAAAGGGTCCAGAAGATCAAGAATTTATCAGTTTATTTTAAAATAGAGTACTCCATCAAATATGTGCTTTCAGTACACAAAGGGTCCAGAAGATCAAGAATTTATCAGTTTATTTTAAAATAGATTACTCCATCAAATATGTGCTTTCAGTACACAAAGGGTCCAGAAGTCNCTTGTCCCTTATTATATTAAAATCGGTACGCGCTCCTTTTCTTCACAACTGTCTTTGCGAGGGAGGCCGAAGGCCGACCGAGCTGTGGTGGGGGGCGGGAACGCCGTTAAATCTCCTTCTCACCAAATCCAGGTATATCCATATCTTTTTCAATATTAACATAAGCAGATTGCTTGATTTGTTTATTTTTATAAAGTGGAGATTTAAAGTTCCACAGACACTCGTGTTGCAAGTAGTTCGCAACAAACTGCAACGTTGTATCTTCATTCCATCGTGACATATGTATTTGTTGTACTCCAGATATCAACTTGAATGAAATAAACTAATTTTAAAACTTCGAACTTCCTTAGTGGATAGTATGTGAGGTGGGTAGAGGCTCTACTCGCCCGAAAAAATAGAGTAAAATGAATAGAGGATTTAATCAAGTAGTTTAGTAAGTGACTAAATTACTTTACTAAAATGTTCCCGTTCGGATACATTTATTTACTAATCTAATCGCCACTCGACTAAATTACTCGCCAACTGCTAATGATTTTTGGTGAGTTGCTACTAGCTCGGTTACTAAATTACTCGCCACTCGTCTGAATTACTCGCCACTCGACTAAATTACTCGCCACTCGACTAAATTACTTGCCAAGTGCGAACAAGGCTT
>KZ652050.1:45073-74765 GCA_001010745.2 Gerris buenoi
TGGGTATGTTTGCTGATTGGGGGTATGATTGTGGTTTGTACATTTATTTGAAGTGAAGGAGTAAGATTTGAAAATAATTTACATTGCTCTATAGTTCAACTGCTACTTTAATTATATTCTATTTATAATTAGTAATTTATAATAATTTATTTCTTACTTTAATATTGTAATAGATGTCAAGAGATTAAATTTGATCTAGATAATGTATATTTTGCCATAAAATGACCTAAGTTTCCTGGGAGAGGGTCCCCAGGTACCGTAAGAGACAACTACTTATGTCCATCCTATCTAGGATAGATCCCTTAAGCCTTGTTTGCACTTGGCAAGTAATTTAGTCGAGTGGCGAGTAATTTAGTAACCGAGCTAATAAACTCATCAAAAATCGTTCGCAGTTGGCGAGTAATTTAGTCGAGTGGCGAGTAGATTAGTAACTGACCTAGTAGCAACTCGCCAAAAATCTTTCGCTCTTGCACTTTAATAGTACTGGTATGATGTGTGACGCAGCTGAAACTCTCTACCACGGGGTTAGTAAAATGGGCCCAATGTGGCCTCATTGCTAGGTTCGAGCAAGTGGTTCGTCCTCCCCGCCTAACCATTACCATTAGTAAAACATTTTGGCTTCAGTTATCAACAAGNGTCCAGAAGATCAAGAATTTATCAGTTTATTTTAAAATAGATTACTCCATCAAATATGTGCTTTCAGTACACAAAGGGTCCAGAAGTCTGGAGGTAATTTAACATCCAGCCGTTTCAAGATTCAGGTAATTTAAAATTTTGTTTTAGCTATATCTTATCAACCGTTTATTGCTATAACGTAAAACAAACACAGAAGCTATGTGACATAAAGATACTTTTATCTACGATTGATACGTAATATAAACATTGTATCTCTGTTTAGATTCGTAGAAAGTGATTCTTGACACACCTGTATTAATTGCGCATGCGTGTCTCATAGTTTTGAATAATTCCTCTTTTTTTCCACTCTAGTGACGAAAAGAAGAGTATTGTAGTTAGAAGAGTATTAGTAGTATACTATTAGTATACTACTAATAGTAGGAAAAGTATTGTTTTCACCAAAAATATTTTTTTTCGAGATTTCAACGGAATTATCCGTTTTGGTGTTTTTAAGACCTCCTGAGTGGTTTTCAGCATGACGTATGTATGTGTGTTATCATGGTAGCGCCCAAGGTATATAACCTAGAGAGTTGAAACTTGGCAGTAAAATCATTCCTAACCTGCAGTTGTGCCGCCCGGAAAATCAACTTTTTCCGCCATCTTGAACCCAGTTTGCTTAGTCAGCAAAAATTAAAAAAAATCGTAATAAATCGAAAATGGTCCTGATTGAGTTGAAATTTGGCACGAATGTACCTCTCTACATGACAAACAAGCCCACTAAATTTCATTTCGATATTGCCCGCCATTTTGAAGTTATCAATTTTTGAATTTTTAAACTTTGACGGTTAATAATACTGAAATTACATATAGATTTTTGACTTAGAGCATATCGTTGGAACCGGGAAAAATTAAGGAACAAATATAAAAAAACCCGATGAAATTCTATTAATTAGTTTGAAATTTATAAGTGAATATAATTATTTATTAGTCTGATAATTTTGATGACGTCAAAGTTTGTTTACATTTGTAAAAATACCGCCAAACTTCAAATATTTAGATAAAATATTGGTATTCAAAATATTTTGTTTTTGTTTTTTTAAGAATGATAATAAATCAGTTAGTTCAGAACGGTCACCCGTCCAAGTACTGACCACGACTCACGTGAGTGAGGCCACTGTAGTGGCCTCTGAAGTGAGGAAAAGTTCCGAGGTACCCCGTACCCGATTTTTTACATGTATAAAAGTATCAATTTAGCAAAATTTCACGATCGCGAAGGTCTGTAAATATATGGGACCATCTCTGGGCTACATTCGACAAACCATACAAATTTATTAAAATCATCTGGATATTTTTAAATAAATATTTAAAAACGGTACTAAAAACAATAATTTTGTTGGTTCGCAAAAAATGTTAGACGGACAAACAGACGGACCATTATTATGTTTAATTTATTAAATTTTATCCCAACTTTTTTTTTAAATGTGTCAACTATGACACTTATGACTTTGTTAATAAAAGGATCAATTAAGCGTCATTAAATTTTCTCTGTCGTTTGAAATTAAATCTAGCCCAATCTTCAGGCTATACTTTCGACGAAAAATCCAAATTTATTCAAAATGGGATAAGTATTTAAAAATATATGTGAAATCTCAAAAACAATTTTTTGTTGAAAACAACACTTTTCCTACTACAGGTAGTGAGGAGGAAAAGTAAAAATAGTGTGCATGCGATAGAAAAATAAAGCTGGAAATGTCAACTTTAAATAGAACATTGGCTAGTGTCTGCTAAAAAAACATAAGTCGCGCCGATAAAATAAAAACATGGTATACGAACAAAGCTTTTTAAGTTTTTTTTTTTATTATTATTTAGCAGGGAGCTGTAAAAAGATCACCGTTTTTGTAGCTTTGCTGAAAACATTACTTTAGTTTTCATTGGATGTAAGGTCAATAAATTCTAGTTTCGAAAGGCTTAAGGGCACAGAATCAATATTACATTGAAATGGATTTTGAAGTAAATAGATCCAAGTACGTTCACGATCTACATTTTCAAATCTCTTCTTAAACTGCTGATTCAATTGAATAATTTCCATTAACACTTAAAGTACTTTCCGTTGAATGAACTCCAGCCAGTTCCTCGGTCATTTGAAATTCACTGTTAACTCCTCTAATAAACTATAGTACTTGAGCTGAATCAGAAGTATCTATAAATGCATTCAAAGCAATAGAAAAACACTCAACTTTTCATTGTTTAAGTTTATTGGTTAACTTCTTTTGTGGCGCAGCGGGCTGTAGGTTAGAGACCCTTGATACATTATCATGTATTTGTTTATTCCGTATTTAAATTTTCATTTTAAACTACCATCATTTAAATTCTCATGATCTAAAGTCACTACATACATTAGCGATTTCCATAAAGGTTTTTTTTTCATAAGTTTTACTAAAATAGATTTATGGCAGATTTGTAGATTTAAAAATGTTATAGCAGGCCAGCGTGTGGGTATTAAGAAGCCGTACAAAATACTTTATCAACCCTAATGCGTATGTTTCCGTGGCCGGAGTCTAATACATTTAGATCTTCCAGGGTAAACCCCTCTAGAGATTTTGTTCTGACGTTTCAGTTCACTATCAGTTGCAAATGACTCTCATCATGAGCAACTCCCTCGTAATGAACCCATAACGTCTGGATTCGAAACGTAATGGGTTCGAAACGTCTGGAGTCGAAACGTTATGGGTTCGAAACGTCTGGAGTCGAAACGTATTTGGTTCAAAACGTCTAGAGTCGAAACGTAATGGGCTCGAAACGTTTAGATTCGAAACCTAATGGGTTAAAAAGGATCTATAGATCTATCCATTGGAAACGTCTGGAAAGATCTAGATTTATAAGTATATTATAAATATTAGCCTAATATAACCCTTACTAGAATTCTACAATAACATTGTTCTTGAAACCTTTATGTAAGCCACCCTCTTTGTTTCATCAACCTCACATAAGAGGTACATCACATAAACAGGGTGTGTGAACCAATTCTTGAATAATTAAATATTTTGATGTATTTTTTATTTTTATTACATACATTTTTTTAGATGTATTCTATTTAAATATATTTGCTTTTTTATTTGTATAGATGTTAATTTATTATTTATAGTAAGGGGGGAAAAAATGTTGCAGTTCATATTTTAATTTAGATGAATATCAATAAAGATTAAAAAAAATATATAAACATTATCACAGAACTAATGTTCTCCTTTATTACACAAACATCGATATGACGGTTTTAATGATAAAAAAAGTAATTTAAAAAGATTGACCGTGATAATAATCTTACGATTGCGCAGATACCAGCAGAGATCAACCCGAACTAAAACATTAGTGAGCCACAAGGATTTCTGTCTGGTGATTAGTTTGGTTTAGGGGAACTCATTAGTCCTTGTAGTGCTATTTAAAACTAAAGTATTTGTTTAGTTTTAACAGTTATTAGAAATTCTTAAACATGTTTTCAAAGAAATTGCTTCAAATTGAACAGTTGGGAAGGAGATATTATCGCAAAGGAGCAGTGAAAAGTTATAAAAAAATACCAGGACCTACGAGACTACCTTTTGTAGGAAATTTATGGGCTTATCGTACGGGTAAGTTTGTTATTTTTACAGTAAAAAATGTATTTTTGTACTAAATTATATCTCTAAGTTAAAAACTTAGTTAACTTCTATCTAAGTTAAAAATGATGTTTCACGTTAAACTTAAGTTACACGAAGAAGCAGCTCGTAATGACAAACAAATTTTTTGTCAAAGAGGAAACAAATAATCATATAATAGGCCTGATAAATAACAAAATAAATAAAGAAAAATAATAATTATAAAAGAACTACTATATCCGAATATTAATCTCTATCTAAGTTTAAACTTTTCTTTTTATCAGTAATTGATGCATGCGTGGATTTGGATAAAGTTCGATTGGTTTAGTATTTATTGTTTTATAATATAGGAAATATATAAAATATATTATATATTTGGTGTTGCGATGGTGTTGCGCTAAAAGGGCCAATCTGCATTTTTTAATTTTGCATTTCTTTATTTGTATTTTTATTAATTTAAAATATATTTGGATACCTTATTAATAAGTCAAAAGAACCCAATTTATTTTATTAATAATAAATAAAAAAAAGAAACGTGATATAAGTTGCAAATTGGTCCTTCTGGATTTTTGCAGATTGGCCCTTTCGAATATGCAACAATTCTTTAGGTTTACATCTACAATGTTGCAATGTTGCATACACATTTACAATTTACATACATATATATTTACAATGTTGCATATCTATATCTATATATATAAAAATGAATGTTTGTCTGTCTATCTATATGTCTGTCTCTTATGCCTGCCTAAACCGTTCATGGGTCATTCTCAAATTATTTGGCTTTTTCGGTTTTGCTCACAATGAAAAATGTCTGAAAAAAAATTAATTAAATACTTATGAATTTTGCAGTGAATGTTGACTAACTATTCTTTTAATCAAATAACCCTGAAATTTGTGAGTTAATTATCAATTTTTTTAAATTTCTCCAATTTTGTAAGATGAATTACATTTCATGAACAGGAGTGTTACCAAGTATGCCACATTAAAATTATTTATTATTTGTCAATGCAATCTAGTGTATCCGTAGTTTTTAGAAGTGTGCGAAGTTTTTTAGTCCATAGTAGTATTATATTCTACTTTTTTATTTTTTGATAATATCTATAATGTAGTTTCAACAAGAGTGTTACCTTCAAGAAGATTTTACAATTTAAGGTTTCCAATTGTATCTATATAAATCAATTTTAAGAAACGAAAATGTCACAAGGGTTTTGAGAGGCGTTGTATAATATTATAGTTTAGCATTATTGAAACTATATGTTTGTATAGAGGGACAAAAATGTTAAATTACCATCGGTAACACTCTTGTAAACGGTAACACTCTTGTAGACAGGAGTAACACTCTTGTCAACCATTATGTCAATAAATGCACATTTAAAAAAGAAACCATAATAAAACCACAAAATGTGATCAAAAATAATAATAAAAATAATTGTGAAAAAATACAGCAAAAAACTATTCACGAAATTCAAACTTTAATGAACAAAAGAACACCAAAACTTTTAGACAAAATAAAATTTTAGTCTTACGACAACTAAGTTAAATAACAATACATTAATTATAATTATCATAATCAGAGTTATAAATTATAGTTATTACTTGATCTTCATGAAAAAAAAAATAAATAAATAATAAATAATAATAAATCATACACATATATATTTATAATCATACAAACTTATGTTATTATATGGTAATTATATCTGGCTCATCTCGCAAAAATACATTTCAAATTTATTAGACTTTTCACAAGAAAGTAAAACTACAGTTTTTAGTTTTTTTAAAAAAAAGAAAAGGACATAGTAATACATATGTCCATAAAAAATAAAAAGGCACTTTTTGTCTGTTCTTCTTGTCTAACTTCGTTTTTGCCTGTAGTCCAGATCTCTGATAGGGTCCTGATTTCTTTTTCCTGAACTTTCTTTTCTTTTCAGCACTACTCAGTGCCTGATAGGAAAAGTAATAAACAAACAAAATAAATCAAGCACTCCAAAACGAAGCCATACAGAAAATATCACCAGCGTTTACAAGAGTGTTACTTGAGTGGAGTAACACTCTTGTACAGTAACACTCTTGTAAAATAGCCATTTAACTTCCTTAATATCTTATTTATTAATAGAATTTTATAGAGATTTTAATTTCTGAGTATACATACGTAATTAGCATGTGATCCCCATCTTTATTCTAAATAAATAATTATTTGTAGGTATAAAAGTAAGGTAACACTCTTGTAAGAGAATAAAAATACTCACCACCTTGTTGAAGAACTGCGAAATTTACCCCAAGGAGGTTTTATGGAACACTACTCAAACCTGTAGGCTTGATTAGCACGTGGAGTGGGGAAGCACTGGTGTCAATCTTACTAATGTTATTGTTGAATATCCCCAGATAAAACGTTCTTATATTATTAGTAACACTCTTGTCAGAGGTCGGGTACAAAATAAAATTCTTTATTAAAAGTGCATTCTATGTTTCCTGGAGTTGAAATACTAGTTACTGGCAGTACTTCAGAATGTATGCAACAAATTATGAACAAAGTTTTTGAATATTTATTTAAATTTACAATTGAAAATTGCACTCAAACCTGAGGATGAGGCATAGTTACAGTAACACTCTTGTAAAATTACCATGATTTTTCGTCTTCTTTTTTTATATAGTAATAAATCGTAAATATTTGGTGGCCTTAAAGTTAATAATTAGTTTCTATTCATTAATTGGCAGCTAATTTGTGCATTAAACTTCTTTTTTTTAAGACAGTCATCCTAAAATTGTGAAGGAACAGTAAAAAGCCAAATAATTTGAGAATGACCCTCATCCGATTGCGATGAAACTTTGGGGAATCGTTGCACGCTTGCCCGGGAAAGTTTCTAAGTTGGTAAAATTAAGTTCCGACAGATAGGAACCCGGGCTGCGCCGGGTACTTTAGCTAGTACTTAATAAAACTACTTGTGCAAAATCAAAAATCCAGAATAATTTAGTTTCAATTCAAAATCTTTGTTAATACAATCTGTGATGTTCCGGCTTGAGTGTGAAAAGTGAGCAGTCTAATCAGGCGAAATTCTGTACTTTAACAATTACAATGAGAAATCGATATACGACACACAATCTCGTTCGGTTTACACTTTTTTCATTATCATATTAACAGTGTTTTTGCATTAACATCTATCTACGTTCCCTTTCGCTGGGGAAACAAAAGACAAAGTAAACAACAAACAGTTCAACGATAATAATAAAGGAAGAATTCTGTGTTTACACATGTTATTCGATAGTATTCTCTTAGCATTTAAGTTTTGAATTTGGAGGGAAAATCGCGTATTTGAATACGGACATCTTAATTGTATTAGTTTTTCGTTTACACCAATATGACTCCGTAAAGCTTGTCTAAAAGACGTTCGAGGAAAAATGAATACGTTTGAATTTATATTATTGATTGTTCATAGAGTATTCTAATTATCTATACGAGTATTTCTTAGTTCAATTCTAAAAATGAGAAAGTGGTACCATTGGGGGAATTACTTCAATTAGTTCTTAGTGAGAATCTTTAAGCTAGAGAAGTACGATGGCAGAACACCATAGGCTATTCTACAATACAGTTTTGGAGAAAGTAGAACATTTTCCATATCCAAAAATATCATACCGGTAATTATTTTTTTTTAATTTCTTCAGGCCAACTGAGTCACATAGAGTACCATAAGACACTAGAAGTTTTGTTCAAGAAGTACGGCCCCCTGGTGAAAGAACAGCTGGGATTAGTAACTGTGGTACATGCCTTCTCCCCTGATGATCTTAAAATACTGCTCGCTGATGATGGGAAAAGTCCCTGGATTCAACCTTTCCAGGAAACAACACAGCACTACAGGAAAGATTATAATTTATCACCAGGATTGGGTAATGTGTAAGTAGCTTTCTCTTTTCATAAATAACAGAGAAGTGGTCAACTCAATTATAGTGTTTTTGGTTGAGATAATCCTTTTTTATTCCTAATATTTAAGACTATTACGAATTTTAATCCCATTTATCAATTTTTACTCGAGTTATGGAATAAACTCATTAATTTTTCGAGCTCTTTAGAAAAATCAGATAGTGAATTATTTGAGAGGGGCTTGATGTGTAGGAGATTATGGTAGGATTTGAGGTAATAATGCATGAGGTCTAAGCCTACCTGAGTCTAAGGGCTGTCAGAAGCTATAGCTTCAGTATCGTGTACATCTATATATACATCCCTTCTCTAATCCCTTTACCTTTAACAATTAGATTAAATCCTATAACAAGTCTGTACATTCGAATAACTAATTAATACACACTAATGGAACATTATCGCACAGCTGTATGTCGTCATCAAGATTTAGTTCAGATTTAGATATCCTTTTAAATAAAAAGTATCGCAAATAATAAAAGGTAAACAGAGTATTTTGGCTCTATAATTAAATTATTGTAACTCAATAATGAATAACAAGAAAATAGTTTGGACAGGTATACCTAGTATTCAATAGTATTAAACATTGTTTTGAAGTAAATGCTACCTAAAGGAAATTAATACTTGCAGGTAAATCAAATCAATTATTGTATAATATTAATCAATAAAGAGTGGGCCTCGGATCAAACTGACCTCGAAAATCCCTCCAATTCGATGAAAAGGAAAAAGATGGTGTCCAGAGGAGGGATACAAATAATAAATGAATAATTGCAAAAATAAAAAGAACTTTTTATATATGTAATACGTTTTTAAATTTTCTGTCATAAATCAGAAATTTGAAACCTGTCAAAATTAAAAAATAGTAAATATGGGCCATGCCAAAACAAATAAAATAACTTTCGGATTTTCTCCGAACTAACTTTCCATACAGCACAATTTGCTGAAAACGAATTAAATTTTGCTGAAAGATGGATAAAAGTATTAAAATAATGCATTGGCATCGTGTTTTGAGCTATTCTTAACGTTTCAAATGTCTAGCTACTCGGGAAGTTCGAAATCGATTGCAAGATTTGTACTGGACAAACAAACCAACAAACAAGAAAGCAAGCTAATAAAAACGAAGTAAGCCTTTTAACTGCTAAGTATAGCAATTAAAATAATAAAGATAACATATGAAATTGGCCTGTTTGGAGTACGTACATCTGTAAACTGGATCGGGCATACTGATAAGAATGATTGTGGAGACGATTGTGTCGGGGTGGACAAACATGGAAGAATTTACACTGAGATGAAGAAATTTATACGGGCGGATGTATCACTTACACACACTCATTTCTATCTCATATGATTGTTAAAATGCATTTGAGTGCTGCTCTGACCAGGGTTGCCAATATAAAATGAAATTAACAAAGAATTGCTAAAAATATAAAAGGTCTAAACAAAGATTTCTACTCGGGGCACACTCAGATGAGCCCGAAAAATTATAAAAATATATGAAATAGATAACGACAAAATATACTCCGGCTTTATCATATTATATAAATAAAATAAATAATATAATATACAATAAACATTAGCTTTAACAATCAATAATATTATGAGTATAAATACATAAATAATAAATATACATAGTAATACTATTGTATATAAAAGATCTAAGAATAATTGAGATCACCATTATATTTTATATACATAGTAGGAGGTTATTTCGATTATGTAACGAGATTCAAGAAGGAAAATATTAATTTAAAAACCAAACCTTCAAGGGGTTTCACAAAATGAAGCCCTTAAAATTAAAAGAAAATTCTTATATTAACTGTACTTTTAAAATAAATAATTCTTATATTAACTTTTTTTTTTTCAACCTAGGAAAAAGATAAAGAGGTTAGGGTCTTCTAAAGGTAAGAGGTTAGGGTCTTCTGAAACCCAAACATTCGTTTAATTCAAGGAACTTTTTATTTTAAGAAGTGTAAAAACTTTAGACGCAAATGACCAATATTGTGTTAATATTCAAATATAAATATAATTGTTAGAGCAAAAAATAATTATAAGTGGTTTAATTTTATAATACGATAGTAAATTTTTGAAAACAAATAGGTGTGGTTAATGAACCAGTAAATCGGAAGTAGTAATTCAACTTGGCTATAATTGATTAATTCCACCGTTTTAATAATTTATTTCTTACCATAATTTTCCATATATTTAAACATTTTTTTCTATACAAAGTAAACAGATAAATATAACAATAGTTCATTATAACAATAATTCCTTGCTTGTTATCAGGAACGGAGAAGAATGGTACAGGATGAGGAATGCAGTAAGACAACTTATGCTGACGCCTAAAAATGTCCAATACTACTTACCAAGAACCAACCTTGTAGTGGATGACTTTATCAACAACCTTTACAAGAAACGGAACGAGAGGAATCAGATACCAGGTCTTAGGGATGAAATTGGGCGATGGATCCAAGAGTGTAAGTTTTGTTGATACGAGTAATATTATTTGTTTGAACATTTGTGTCGATGAACACAATATTCTACTCTTAGAGTGTAGGTATTAGATGTAGATTCATGTAGGTTCGGAACCTACGTGCACATAAGCAAGGTCAACCTAAAACCTAAAAACCTCTCAAGAGAGGACAGTTGGTTGTAATCTCTCCTAATTTTTTTCTTGTAAAGTATATATATCAATGGTAAAAAAATGTATCCTCGTTATAATAAGTAAAATATTTTACTGTATATAACATATTATACTATATAAAAACGTATTAGAGAGTAGTAATTAAACCTAAAAGATCTATATTGGCCAATTTGGCGAAACCTACAGCTAATTTTAAATACATCAAGTGTCACTCCAGCCACTCGCTTTATACCGAATAAACTATTTATGCTCGCAATCTTAAGATAAGAAAATGTAATATTCAAAATTAATAGCCAGCAATAATAATTCCTATTAATTTGGAGATGATAAAACTGAACAATCTTAATCATAAATAAAACATTAAGTTATTCAGCGGAGCTATATTACATTTCTTAATAAATACAATGGTTTTATTTTGTCTCCAGACCTTGAATTTCGCCCTTATATTGTTTTCTTCTATGTTTCAGCTGCAGGAACAATCTGCTTCGACAAAAGGTTGGGATTTTTCGAGGAGAAAAACGAAGCCATGTTAATGGAAATGTTACAATCAGTAAAATCAATTTTCTACTACTCCGGCTTACTAAAATTTTCATTACCATTTTACAAATATCTACCAACACCTAAATACAAGAAAATTGTCGAATACGAAGAATTCTCACATCAGTAAGTTAATTAAATAAATATTTTAAAATTTCCACATCCAAATCAAAAGAGTACCTTTAGACTTCAAGAAATGGAAATTTAGGGAGTAATTTTACAAACTTTTTTGCTGTTTCTTTTAACTCCTGATCAACTCTTCATTAGGTTATTTCAGGCAACTTTACTCATCTACTTCATTCGCTAATCACTCATCAGTATGAAACATGTCTCACCTCTCTGAGATTCAGGTATTTTTGTGATTAGACCAAGGTTTCAGGTGGATTGGCGCAACTACGCTAACCTCTCGGTCACGCTGGACCCCTTCAAACTTATTCTTACACGTTTTTAGGGAATTGTTTTTATCATTAACTTCGTATTATTACTTACAATTATTGATAACAATAAATTCTGTTGATGATGTATTTCTCTTTTTTTCAGTATAACACAAAACTTCACGACAGAAGCGTTAGAAAAGATTAATGAGCTTATCAAATCAAATAAAATTAAATCTGATCAGTACACATTTTTAATGACTCTTCTTAAGAGAGATGACCTTAGCGAGTCCGATATATCTGCACTTACTCACAATCTAATGGTTGACGGACTTACAATGGTAACAATTCAATTTATTCTTATTGCTCTTGACTAAATTAATGCCCTTTGTGTTTGGCTGTAGAACTGTAAAGTTTAATCAAATAAAATTGAACTTCCTTAGCACATTTACACGCAATAAACCTTAGCAAATTGCACGTTACACGGTAAATAAAGTCTTCAAACAAGGACCTTAAAAAGAAAAGAGACTGACTGGAAAGTATAAATATGAAACACATAGATAGCAAACATGCATAGAAACAATATACTATGTTGAAACGTAGACAAACCAACAACATAAGTGTAGAATGTTAGGTTCGAAGACACAATTATTTAACATATATACGTTAAAAACATATTCTATAAAATGCTAAATATCCCAAAGTATATGTTAAATTAAAATGAGTCACTGCTATCAACACAGCAGAACGCAATCTAAAAACAAAGGGAATGTTTCAGCTAGGACCGGATTTAGAGTGTATGGGCACTCTAGATATTTCTCCGGAGAAAAAAAATTATATAGTTAGATTCGTATTTAAATGGATTAGGTACATACTATAATTTTTACATATCATAATCGTCGCAAAAATTTTCTAGAAATATTGTTTTTTTCTCATTTATTCACAGTTGGAGATACAGTTGTGTCTCCAAATTAAGAGCTAAAGTTCATTTCTCTATTTTGCCACATGGTATTCTTTTTCTGAACCCACAATTCTTTTTCTGTATTCCCAATTTCATCGAAATCATCCTAGTAGTTAAAGCTCCACGCGTCTGCACAGACGACAGACTACAAACAGATAATATTTTTTTTCAACATAGGGGATACTTTTTTTTTTCAAGTATACACTAAAATAAAAACAACATAGTTTCAGCATGTATAATCGAAAAGTATATTTTACGCACACGCCCCGTTGTACCTAATTAAATTTACCTAAAACTTTTTTTTTTTCCTTCGTGAGGTTATAATATAATGTTCATAATTACTTATACATTTTTATCAGCCTTAATTGTATCTTTTTAGCAAAATCAATGTTTAAAAGATTATTTCCTTTTCAGACGAGTCCAGCTATGCTAGCTAACATCTACTGCTTGGCTACAAATCCCCAAGTTCAGGAAAGAGCTTACAACGAGGTCTCCTCTGTTCTAAAGAAAGGGGAACCGATCACTGCCAAAGTACTTGAAAAACTGTCCTACATCAAAGCAGTTGTTAAAGAAACCTTCAGGTAAAGACGACAGGAAATACTTTGAAAACTTTAACTAACTATAGACTAGATCCTCTAAAAACTCATCCTTACTTATAGCCTCTGCAAAATCGTTCTAATTCCTCAATCGATCAAATCGCTTTTAGACAGTTGTTTATTATTAAACCCTTTAAAACTTTTGGATTAACCATCTTCTGTTGTATCGAAAATAACCTAAAAAAAAAAAGTTTTCCAACTTTGGATTTTACTTTGATAGACTTGCCATTACTATAGTTGTAGAAAAGTCAATTCGGAAAACTGTTAATTATTAGTAAAAAAAAAAAAAAAACTTAATCTTTAAAAGTTTATTTTTCGAAATTAGTTTCTTCAAAAATATTAGAGTGATCATGTAGGAGTAGAAAAGTAAAACAAAAAGAAAATGTCCGATACAACTTATTTCTTATATACAAGTATATTATCACTTGATCCAGTGTTTTTCACTTATTTCGTTGTTAGGACTATTGGGGTAATATTTAATAAGAATTGAAAATTTAACAAAATTTACCATAATAATAACTCTTCCCTATAGTCTCTCCCACAATGCGTAATCATATCAATTTTCTCAAAACTTGATTTTTTTCGGAAACAACTTATATGGTTTTAGATCCGTATTTATAGTTAGGCTCTACAGCTCAAAACAGGTTTTTTATTATTTTTACTACGTTTTTATTTACTTGGTTTCTTGTTTGTTTGTTTGTTTGTCCGGTACAAATCTTGCAATCGAATTTTAACTAACATCCCGAGTAGCTAGTCATTTGAAACTTTTAGAACAGCTCAGAACACGATGACAATGCATTATTTTAATACTTTAGTCATTTTACAGCAGAATTTAATTCGTTTTCAGCAAATTTGCTGAATGAAAAGTTAGTTCGGAAAAAATCCGCAAGTTATTATATTTGTTTTGTCATATCCCATAATATTTACAATCTTTATTTTGACAGGTTTAAATTTATGATTTTTATAAATAAGAGATAAACATTTAATGACAGCAAAACAGGAAATATGTATATATATCGATAATATTATTTCAAATATATCGATGGCACGGTTTAAGAAAATTTAAAAACGTAGTATTTAAAAGTTCTTTTTATCTTGCAACTATTTAATTATTTATTTATTTTTTTAAAAAAACGTGGCTCAAATCACCTTTAAATGTGTACGTAAATCCATCAAAATCGAATATTCTCGCCATCACAATACGTATTTGCGAGAAAGTAAAAAGTGGATTAGAGTTTACTTCACAACGTCCTCTATAATTGATTTAAAAAAAAACAAGAATATTTAACAAAAATAAAAAGTAATCTAAATTATACTAATAATAGAGAATTCTATTAAGTAATAGTTCATTATTTATAAGTTTTTAGTATAAATAGTTCACTATATCTGCGTTTCTAGATTCTTCTATCGTTTTTATTATCTTTCATACCACTCCTATCCTTTCTACTTTTACGACTTATTTCCTTAACAGTTTATTTTATCTTAAATAATTAAAATAAACATTTTTGTGTTTTAGGGTGTACCCAATATTTTTCGAGATTGCGAGAATCTTGCAGAAGGATACAATACTTTCAGGATACCATGTGCCTAAGGGAGTAAGTTATCACTAAATATTATCAACATTTATTTTGTTTCCCTGATAAACATTCAATATTTATTTTGAATGAAATAACATTTATATACAGATATTCGATGATTTCAACCATAACATCTAAAATTCAGATTTAGACCCCTTGTTATATTTTAGTATTCAAATATTGAACTAGATATATTAACCAAAATCCATCGGTCTAGACCAATTTGAAAACTTTCAAGTGACACTTTGAACAAACAGATTCTTTTATTGCCTATTTTCCATGATATGTTTAGGGGAAATAAGGATAATTTTTTCCCATTAAATTTTTATGTCACATAGTAATTCTTATAAAAATTGTTTATTTAACATTTCTATAAAAATGCTTTAGTATGTGATTAGAATATATGAATGCTTAATTTAGAAAAAAGTAGCGTTATATGTTACGTACAAGCAATTTAATATTAAAGAATAACTGTTAGATACGTTATTTAAAAAAATTGCATTTTCCAATAATAAATGTTTTTCTAGTAAACTTAGAGGCCAGTTGGATATCAGAATCCCACCCTCTCATGCTAAAACCCCCCTCATCTCCCGTCATGAAACGTGACAGATTTGAATACGAAAACAGAATCCCGGGGAAAACTCTGCTCAGAAGCGTGTACAAACTAGAAACAAACTGGGAAAAGTTATCACAACAAGGGGAAGTGAGATAAAAATAACAAAAAAAGAGAAAGAAAAAGACATGTAGAAGAGTTCGAGAGAAATATCAAAACATTTGTAAAAATCGGCGTGTGAAATATGTTGGTGAAAGACAAGAATGTTGCTGGAACAGGAGGGATAGGGGGGTAGAGCGAAATTCTGAATATAATACTTAACTTGACAGTGCATGGGTGGGAGGATGCAAAAAACAACGATTGGCCTAAAAAACATTTGAAAAACAACTCTCCCACAGAAAATATGTAAAAAAATAAAACAAAAACAAAAAAAAACATGAGAAATTGGTCAATAATATGCCCCATAGTGAGCGTTCACCGCCTCACGGACGTATATCGATGGATACCAGAATAGCAACAATGGATGAATGAATACCTCAACGGATTCGTTCAGTTCTGGTTGGGTTTATGTAAAAACGAGCAATAAAAATATTCGGATAGAATGGAATGTTACAGTTTGTTTGTATTTTTAGAATAGATGAATTATTTCATTCTTTAACTGTTTAAACAATTGAAAATAATACGTTTATTTAGTAACAGTGATACAATATTTGAATGGTATCACTCAACCATATGAAGTTATAAGCTGGACTTCCGTAATTCACCATACGGAATATGTTATTTTTAATGTATTTTTACTATTTGGCCCTCAGTATCCATTATATTTTATTCCAATTTATTTTTAAATTCCGGGGATACTATATAGATTTTTTTTTTTAACGTTTCAAAGATGTGGTGACAATGTTAGGGAGGGAACATGCATGATTCAAATGTGTGTATGTCATCTTTTCAAGATGGCGGCTTTATTATATTTTTAAAATCACCAAGAAGCAAATAGGAACATACCTAAAAACTGCAATGTTCTAGAGAAACTACTTTCTGAGATATTTATCGCTTTGACAAATTTTAAACATATAAATGTGCACCATGTGCAAATATTATTATGTGAAATTTTACCTTAATTAACAGATAATTATCGTCTGAAGCATTCAAAATATAATTCTTTAACTGCTGTTTTATTTTTTTACAAAAACTTTTGAGTCTTTTAAAGAAGAGAAAATTACCTTTTTTTTTCTTTTTAGAAAATACAATATCAATGATATACAAGTTTTATATGTATGTTTGCTTTAACTATGTTGATTTAATCATTGAGTAAATTGACCAAAGTGTGTACAAAACTTTAGTTTTTGCAAGCTCACTAAAATATACAAAGAAAATATCCTCGCTAACGTAATGTTAATGTTCTTATTTGCACAAAAGCATTAAAAATCTTTATACGCTTTATCGCATATTTCTTGTTTTGATTTGTTTGCCAGTAAATTCGATTTTAATTTCAAAAGTTTGTCGATATTCCACAATGTTATTGTCTATTTCCAGTGTTGAATAACTAAACAATAGTTTCACTCTGTTATATTATGTACATTAAAAAAAAAAAAAAAGTATTTAAATCTGATTGTAAAAATACTAAATTTTCAGGTCTAAGAATATTTTAAATACAGATTGGAGATTGGAGAACACTGAAAATTTGCTTCTTTTATCACGCCTAAAGACACCTAGTTTTAAAATTATAAACTTTTTTTTTTTCAAGACAAAAGTACCTGACAAGTGTCTGTAGTGCAACAGCTGGTAGCCAGCCTATTCATGCAACTAAACAGAATTTCCAACTTAACTTACACTATAATCAAAGGCAACACTGAAATTTTTACTATTATGGCAATCATAATCACATAATTTAAACTTTTTTATGGTTAATAGTTATTTCCAACCAGGGAATAAAGTAAGCCTTTCTTCGTTTTCCATAGTTACAATAATTCCATTTTGTTTTTCTTCAATATATATGACAATATAATATTAACTTTTAATTTTTTATAATATTAATTATTCATTACAGTCTGTCCCAAACGATAGTTAGTGCGTTGACAGCGCGGGAAAAACTAGAAAATGGGGTGTAGCCAATGAGAGCTCAAGATTTTCCCTCTGGATAACCATATAAAAAGGTGAGGCTTTATTTTTTCCCTCAGAGGTTGGCTTCTCTGTGTGTCACTTGATTTCCCGCGCTGTCAACGTACTAACTCTCGTTTGGGACAGACTATAAATAAGTTTAATCGCATTAAAAAGTTAATTATAGATAGTAATGATTTTGAATTCAATACTGAAATGAGGTGAGGATGAGCTGGTAAGCAATATTGCCAACCTTATTTTTACATCTGTTTTATCTAGGGTAACACTGGTGGGAATCATGAAAGTTCACGATTCCCTTATTTTCCATAACAGCACCCTATTCAACCTAACTGGGTGCAGGCGTAACTTCCCTTCCTGTAAACTAGCGAAGAAAAGTCTGCTACTATTCCCCTCTGGAGATAAAAATTATACGGAGATAATTGAGCCACGTAGAATATAATTGAGCCACGTGGAATATAATTATTCTTACATATGCTTTACTTATGAATATATATTGTTACAGACATACGTGAGTATCAACATGAACGTAAATTACAAGGACGAGTCTATCTTCAAGAATCCACTCAAATATAACCCTGAAAGATATATTAAAGGAAGTGAACATTACGCTGAGCGCAACCACAGAGTACTTATTCCTTTCGGCCTTGGACCAAGGGCTTGCATAGGTAAATTAAACTTAGTGCTAAATATAAATATCCAACATTAAACCAACATTAGGTCAAAAATATATACATCCCTGACTGACAACCAACCAAATTGATAAAAAAGAAAATATAAATGTAGTCAGAGACTTTCAAAATAAAACTATGTATATACTATTAGAAAGTTTTTTGGTATATTAAATTCTGCTGCTTTTAATGTTTAATTTTGTGTATCACGGATTGAAAATTAAAGGATATCAAATATACAAATCGTTATACAAATCGTTATAAAATATATAATAAGGAATTTTATGAAGACGTTATCACATCTTAGGCATATAATCTATATCAATATGCGCGATATATTATTGAAACTTGTAAGATAATCGATTAAGTAAGCAATTGTAAGCTATGCTTTCTTGTTATTGATTTAACAAAAAATTCAGAACTGTTTAAGGGTTGAAATGGTTTAATTAAAATCTTTCTTTTAAGGGCCAAGGAGAAATCTAAAATGGGTTAGTTGTTCAAATAAGGGTGGTCCTAACCGCACTTGCATTAAAAACTTTATTTAATTCGTGGTAAAATTGTTAAAAGTTCCTAGACATCAATCCATAACTTTATTTTAAATCCATGAAAGAACCAAGATGTATTTTATTAAATTCATAATCAACAATCCTAAAAAAAAAAAACCCTTATTTTTTACGATCATGCAACGGCGATCGAGTTATTTGTTGTGAAGTGAGTTACTTGTTTGTAAGTTTTAAATATTGATAGCGTGATTATTTTTTCTTTTGAATCGTAGCAATTGGTCTCATGCCAGTATTTTCTCTATCTATCATTTGGTTTACAGAAATAATTGAATGATTTATTGTGAGGTATTTCTTGCCACAAATGCGTGTAACAGAGAGCCTGCACATATTTCCAGTTCAGAATAAATTCCAATATTTTGCATTGCATTAGCAGGACAGCGCATTGTTGGTTTTAAAAAATCGATCCATTTCAATTATGATTACCGTACAACTCATATAATAGTGATAAAATAGTTTGCTTTCTTAACTGCCCTGCTTATTTTAACATTTTGAATGCATTTGAATCAGTTGCCGTTAACGTTGGATCAAAGTGTACTAATGCTTCTCATTAAGAGTATATAGGTATATTAAGTTTGTGTTATAAAATATTATTTTAGGAAATGTTAAAAAATATGCTAACTCTAGTAATGACAACATAGAAAACACCCATTTTTACAAATCTCTCACATACATAAAAGGTCTATCTGAGAATATACAAAAAACATTTAAAGATTTTGATTGTGAAAATGTAAAATTCGGACTAAAACCTACGAATAAAATAATAGATAAATTTCACAAAAACTTAAAAGACAAAACGGAAAAATTGAAAAAAACGAATGTCATCTACAAAATCGATTGTAAAGACTGTGACAAGGTATATATTGGTGAAACTATACAAAATTTAGAAAGCAGAATAAAACAACACTCATACGATATACAAGCTCAAAATGGAAAAACTGCCATAGCTATTATACACACCGCTAACCTAAATCATCAGATTAATAAAGACAGCATAACAATTCTAGATGTAGAAAGAAATGATTCAAAAAGAAAATACCTTGAAGCTGCATATATTGCCATGACTGATAACTCTTAAAAATTTAAAAATTTTAAAATGACTCAAAGGATATAAATAAATATTATGCTGCTATCCTTAATATAAAAAAATAATTTAAAAAATACATAAAAAATTATTTTAAAAAATTATTAAAATCAGTCACTTTTATTGTTTCCAATATACCTACAAACCTCCCTTAACTATCACCCCTCATATAAGTTAATCTACATACACCATAAAATTTAAATATCTTCAAATCATAACTCCCGCCTAAATCCAATAACAATTTATGCTTTAAAAATATTAATTTTGCTTTATAAAATAACTTACTAAAATTACATATTTTAACTACAATTTAACATTTTCTAATTTGTCTTAAAACTGATATAAAAACGAAGGTCCAATTTGGTCACCTCTGGAGTTACCATTTTCTATGTTCATGTGTTTGTTATTTGTTAATTTTTATCTATTTTTAATAAAACTGTCTATGGAACGATGTGTGGACGTGTGAAGGAGTATTTTAATTAATGTATTTCATTATTTATTTGACAACACCAACTTATTTTGAGTATAATGTGACTAATTCCACCCTTCATAGGTAATGATCTCAATGTTATTTTTAATTTTCAATGGTAAAAAAATTAAGTGTTAATTTTTTATAAAAATCTTATTTAAAAAGTTGTTAACATGTAATGATGTTTTAGGAATGATTATGTCCCGGAGGGGGACGAAATATAGCCAATTTCTACCCACAATGAGTTGTTAACTCTTACTACATATACCCTAATTGACCTACTTAAAAATAAGAAATTAAAAAATATGTATTTGTAAAATTTGATGCCTAAAAAACTAGAAGTGTTTTTTAATGGTTTTTATGTTGAAATTTAGTAGTATAACAAATATGCCATACATTTGTAAGGAATATATGGCAGAGGGGAAGAATTTCAAGGTATGGTTTTGCCGAGGAAGTAATCACTTATTTTTCTGCCTCTTTTGTATCCCAGCTGATATTATGTAATTGGATCATCTTAGGCGAGAGGAGAAAATTATAGAATAAGTGAAACATTTTTCACAGATGTGTGAAACATCTTTCGCATAGTATATTAGTGATTTTGGGTGTTTGGGTGCATTACTGTTAATGTCTTTCCCATACTTTGTCTTGCATCTATACAGATATCTTTCACAGAAGCTTGCAAACTTTTCTTGTAATTTTTACAGAATTTAGTGTATCAATTTAGTCAATCAATGATGTATGATTAATGATAAGTTTAATTGATTGATTCAGGGAGAAGATTTGCCGAGCAAGATCTTCACTCAGGATTAGCCAAAATCCTTCTTAATTTCAAACTGGAGCAGCCTGCAGATGGAAGACACTTCGATCAAATAGTAAACACATCTCTCTACCCAAAATATCCATTAGATGTCCAGTTCATTCCAAGATAAAAGAATTACAAAACTGAAATTGAACAAGACCATAAATGGAGTCTTAGTATAACCTGAACGTGTTGTTTAATTAAATTTACTTTTTAACTATATTTTTGATCTACTTTTTTACATAAAAAATTCGTAAAGATGAACTTAAGTATGATAAAGAGTTAGCACACTTTAGGGATGTTAAACATTTTTTATACTCTTGGGTGCAATATAATTTTTAAAGGCATTTCGGACACCGTGACATAATGTTTTTATAACATAATATAATTCTTTTATCATATTGCTTTAAAGCTCAGCCTTATTTTAAATATTACTAGAGTATAATTTAAAATTTTAAGGCTTATAAGCTTTTTAATTATTCTAGAATTTTATTATCTCCTCTGCTCTTCTTATTGTAATGAAGAGTAAACAGCTCTACATTTTATTCTTCTCCAACTAGATAAAATTAAGAAGTATATCCTGTGAATTTTGAATTATTAATTAGGATTTTTTTTTTAAAAAAGGTGGTCTTGTTGTATTTCATAGTAAAAGAAGTTACAAATTTGGTTCTTAAATGTAATATATTGTTCAAAATTTGGGCACAGAAAGTAGCCTTGATGCTGGAATTTGCATTTTGTAAAACAATACTTTTGCTTATTGGTTTACTGATAATTAATAAATTATATATAAAATTTCAAAATTTATGATTTTCAGCAGTAATTTGATTTTTTTTTATGAACTCCACTCCACATCCCTTCTTATTTCACAATATTATATTAATAGATTATAAACATTAAGTTTATAAACACCTTATATTTTATGATGATTTTCGTGATGATGCATTTTTTTGGGTGTTAAAAAAAACTATTTAAAACATGTTGCTTAGGTGGTACGTTTCGACGCTGACTAAGTTCATCTTCAGTCTTTATTTATTACACAACCAAACAATATTTTCAATTACTCATAGTCACTTGAACATAATTACATAAATTTTTTATCCCTGAATAAAAGTAATCAAAATATAGATTAAAATAATCAGTTTAGCTCAAACATGGCTTCATAAACAGATTATTTCAAAGTATATTTAGATTTCTGTTACCACTAGATAAAACTATAATATGTAATTCTGTTCTAGTGGATATGAGAAATTAAAAATATTGTTTGGTTAATAAAGATGACCTTAGACAGGGTCGAAACGAATCACCAAAACAACATGTTTTACATCTTTTTTTTTTTACACCTAAAAAAATTTATCATCACGATTAACATTATAAAATATTATATTAATAATGCGCCTTTTTTCGCTCTCTGTACATGGGTCTTGTTAGTATAATATTCAGTTTGCATGTTCTTAGAATGTTAAAACAGCTATTACATTGGGGGGGGGGGATACCCAATTTTTTATACTTGAAGTCCCAATAAAAATGTTAAATACTTACGGATTAAAGTAATAACGGTTACTTTTATTTTTTGTTGTCAATTTATTTAATTATGTTGAAATACACTGCATGAGCTTTAAGTCGGATTTATTGGTTTTTATTTTATTTGGCAGCTTAAAATTGACACGACACAATTCAATTGCCACTTTAAAATAGATTTGTCTCAGAACTACACTGCTATTTTGCGAAGGTAACGGAGCTATTTGATGGATCTGAATGCCGAAAATTGTTTGTCTCCAAATTCAAAAATTCCAAAACATAAATCTCTCATAGACATCTCTCATGGGACCATTTCGTTCCGTGTCTATCTGTCAGCGAACCAACATGTCCTAAAAACTTACTCGTCGGATTATAATGAAAATTTGGTAAAAGGTCATAATTAGTCCATTTTTGGTCCCATTTAATAGTTTCAACCTTCTGCACCTTTTTGCATCTCCTCCACATGCACTCAAATATACATTTGCTTACAACTATATCTTGAAACGTACTCATGACTCATGACGTACAACGTACTCTGATTTTTAACAAATTTGGTTGGTTTATCAAAAGTAGCCCACAAATGGACCAATATTCATTTGAACCAACTAGTAGTAGTAATTTAAGAAAATACATTAATGTAATTCGGGGTAGGTAACCCAGTAAATAAGTCACATTTTAAGACAATGCGCCTAACCCTAACCAGAGAGTTCGAATACAATCCCGGGTAATATCTTTGTCTTTTATATACTGTCTATGCACATACGCAGTTGTGTGCAGGGAAAAGTCACTTATGAACACACAACTTATGAACCCATCTAGTAATATACATATTCATGGTGGATTATAAACACAAGAATGGAAGCGATAACACGAACAAAGCACTTTCATTAATGGATGGAACTAATGGATCCCAGAACAGCGCTTTTATGCGGTTAACAATCCTGATTGTTTTAAAAACTTTTTTAATCCTTCCTAATAGCATATAGTCTCATAAGTGAAATATATTTAGAAATAGAAATGGGATCCAGGTATATTTAATGTTTTTAACATTCTATAAAAACCATGTAATGATTTTATCAAATGTTAAAATATCAACTATTTACTCTGATCGAGGATTTACCTGCAACTGAATGTTTCTTTTTGACTGATTATTTTACTCCTGTTTCGTTTGTATAAATGCCAAACTGATTAGGATCTGTCAAGGTTGACTGGATCTGGAAGGTTGTCTCTAGGGTACAGCTGTCACTGCCACTCTGTGTCAGTTTGGCTCAAATTTTTACGTGGATTTCATCCTCAGTACTACCATGTCTGATAATCCTGACAATTCACATTTATCCAAACATTTTTTTTCCATCTCTTTTTTACCCTATTATGAATATAAGGAAACACAACAATACAGTATCAATTTACACCATTGTTTCCGTCTTTAACAAACAATCCACTAAGAGGAATACGATATTTTTGATAAAAACTTGTATTGTATTCGTCAGAAAAAGGAAACTTCAAAGAAAAGATACCAACAGAAAAACATAACGAATTGACATGGCGTGATATATATAAATAGAATAAAAAGTTAATTTTTTAAAGGAAAAAGTTTGAAAGATAATGCTACTTCGTTACATCAAAATGTTACGGAACACAATAGGAGATTTATGTACCACCGCACATGAAGAATACAAAACAACTAATAATCTATACATGCATATATAAATTTAAAAAAATCTGGGTCATTTTATTAGAATTCTTTAAAGAAATAATTCTATGAAAGCGCACATTGAATCCATATAGGGAAATAAAATCACCTCACTTAATTGGGAATACCTTCATTTTATTCCTAATTATTGATTCGCTTTTTTCTCCGATTTCGTAGTTTTTGCATAAAAAGTATATATCCTACTTAAAAAAAAAAAAAAAAAAAAAAATCTTACTTGATCTTTTACATTTGACAGGAGAAGCCTAATAGTTTATAAACTTTTACCCCTGACTATATTGTGATTTGAAAATAAATTACAGGTTTCCGATACTAAAAAGTCCAGTCATGCACCATGACTTAATAAGTGAATTTTCAAAGAAATCTGCGTATTATTGGCTTATCATAATATTATAGAAAATTTTGGTTTAGAATTTGGATGGGTGAAAAAAAAAAAAAAAAAAACAAATTGTGTACACACGGGTACGGGGTACAAAATTCAAAATAGTATTTACCATTCAATTTGCACATTTTTGGAAAGCTCTGTAAGAGTGCAGTAATTGTTGTTATGTACACTTTTATCATATTTTCATATAAAAAGGGTTAAAATGAAAAAAAACAACGATTTTATGCTATTTTTGACCCTAAATTGTCAAAATGTGACCCCTAAATGAACTCCAAAAATTCTGGCTAACGAACTCATTTCAAAATTTCAATTTTCGAATTCAAATCAAAATTTGTTTGAAATTTTTAAGTGCATCCTAAGGGGAGATATCGCCTGGAGTGACACATATATACATAAAAAAAGTGTTAAAATTTAGGAATCGATTCAGAATGGCCTAAAACGGCTTTCCATGGAAAAATTTTTCAAAAACTCTTATTACACAAATTTTGAAGCTTAATTTTCTTCGAAAATTCGCTAAAAGGAGGAATTTCTGGGAAAAATAAAGGTATGCTTCCGAGATCAATAGCAGTGAGGCCAAAATTGCTAAAATTGATCTAGTGAGGATGTTCTCGAAGAAAACGATATGAAGAATTTAAAGATGCATTGATTCAAATTCCTTAACAATTAGAGATAGATTCTTAAAGGTTTTACACATCATACACACTGTTGATGGATTTAAATAGTAAATGGATTAAAATTTAAGGTAGAGGTACTCTGAAATTTAAAATTAAGGCAAATCAAACAGAAATGTTTACAGGGTGACTCCGGATCGAGTCGCGAATGCGTACAATAACAAAAATAATTCATTTTCATTTTCTAAGAAAACTCGCTCTTCCTGAAACCTCCAATTTGTTCTTTTAAAATTTATAGTATTATTACTTTTTTTTCAGAAAGTACCCTGTACCAATGAAAGTACTATTTTCTTAAAAGTACTGGACTAAATTCCATGTATGGAAGCTATGATAACATAATTATAATAATAGTGCATCATATCAGTTCCTAGGCGCATTAAAGAACCTGACTTATGGACCTAAATAGTTAACACTTAATAACAGCGTTAAGAGTCAGCTAATGTTACCATTGCATATACAAAAAATCGGGTACGTGGTACCACGGAACTTTTCATCACTTCAGAGGCCACTAAAGTGGCCTCTCCTGCTGCTTCGCAGCAGGAGGGATAATCATTGGACGTGGTCAGTACTTGGATGGGTGACCGTTCTAAACTAACTGATTTATTATCATTCTTTTAAAAAAAACCTTATTTTTAATACCTATATTTTATTTAATTATTTGAAGTTTGGCGGTATTTTGACAATGTAAACAAACTTTGACATCATCAAAATCATCACACTAATAAATAATTATATTCGCTTATAAATTTTAAACTAATAAATGGAATTTCATCGTTTTTTTTTAAACTTGTTCCTTAATTTTTTCCGGTTCCAACGATATGCTATAAGTCAAAAAACCTATATGTAATTTCAGTATTATTAACCGTCAAAGTTTAAAAATTCAAAAATTTAAAACTTCAAAATGGCGGTCAATATCAAAATGAAATTTGGCGGGCTTGTTTGTCATACAGAGAGGTACATTCGTGCCCAATTTCAACTCGATCAAGACCATTTTCGATTTATTACGATTTTTTTTTTTTTTTTAATTTTTGCTGACTAAGCAAACTGGGTTCAAGATGGAAAAGTTGATTTTCCGGGCGGCACAACTGCAGGTTAGGACTGATTTTTCTGCCTAGTTTCAACTCTCTAGTATTTAACCTTGGGCGCTACGATGATAACACACATACACACACACATACATACGTCATGCTGAAAACCACTCACGAGCACGAGGTCTTAAAAACACCTAAAACAGATAATTCCGATGAAATCTCGAAAAAAATTGTTTGGTGAAAACAATACTTTTCCTACTATTAGTAGTGAGGAAAAGTAAAAAGAGACATACTATATCGTCTTAGAATTCCATAAATAAAATTGAAACATTGACAAAATAATGTGTTGTTATTTGACATTAATGCGTTACCATTATATAATCTGTGTTCATTATTTTGTATTTATTGTTGAAGAAATCTTTTTGAAATTGAATTACAAGAATTTGAATTTAATTTCAAAATAAACAAAGTTGGGTTTGAGTTGATCAATCAGAAATGGAATAAAAGGTGGGAGACAAGTTCGGTTCATTAACTTCTGTTTGTACTTCAGCCTGACAGAAAAAAAAACCTCCCTGATTCCCCCTGACCTGGACTAATTTCAAACATTTTTTTTTTTTACCTGTTTTACTCCCAATCATCTTTTTTGTTTTTATATTTCTTTATATATGTAATTTTTTTCGGATGAATGGAAACGATATAGAGTGAAATACTGACACACTTTTAGAATTCGATAATTTAGTAATTTTAATGAGAGATATAAAATAAAATATTTTCCTCACAAACTGAACTTCTAAAAAGTTTATGGATCATAAAAAATCCCTAGATATGTTTTTGTTACATAGTCAGGGTGATTCAATGCTCTATGTTCTGTTTCTCGACGTTAGTTTAGTTTTCATGACCTCCGTTGCGGGTGCAACGGAGGTCATTTTTTGGTGAGAAAGATTGACCTCTGACTCAAAAAGTGATACATATCTTCGACGGGATATTAACTTCGATTGATTATTATTTATCATATCACAACTGTATAAATAACACAATATTAAAAATAGCCACTTCCTTATATTGGCCAGAAAAATGCAGCGTTGGGCCTTCCGCTTTTCGAAATTTTTCAAATGAATAGTTTTCGAAGATCTTTTAAAACCCCAATAAGTGTATTTGAAGAAACTACAGTCTATAAGATTAGAGTTGGCACAATCGAAGGCGGTAAACAACAAACGTAGAGGTAGTTTTGGGGTTATAAAAAGTGAAAATCAGACTTGCCATGTTACATTTTTTTGTGGAACAGGGGTAGAGTAGAGCATTTTATTTCTGAAGTTGCATTCATGGAGACCAATAGAATCGTTTCCCTCAAAATTTTCCCGCCTTTTGATTGTGCCAACTCTAATCTTATAGACTGTAACTAAATAAATTATACCGTACACCAACCCATAACCAAAGAATATAATAAATATATAAATGTAAATGTATAAATAAAATAAATAAATAAAAATATAACGAATATATAAATGGTTAATGGTTAAATTCATTTGAATGTGAAAACTTACTCATGATAAAACACAAAGAATATCCAAGCTGAATGGTTTAAATGTTCTATTTAATTTGGTAAAGTGGTTTCGAGAACTAATGTTATAACTATATTGTTTAAATATTTGACAAGTTTCCTATAATATATTATTCTGGGAGAAGAGCAAGGGCCAATGAAACAATTAAAGTAAAAGTTTAGTGAATAATTCGATTTGGTGCAATATATTTGTTCACGCTTCTAAGTACCTACATAGTTTTAATATTTAAATTATTTGTAAATTCTGGAATAAGCATTTCTAAAAAATCAATTAGGGTGATGCATGGCTGCTTGACTTCCAGCCTACGTCTTTTATCCTGCTTCTAGAATTATATTTGGTAGCTATTGCTGTTGCTGTCTACCTCCTTAAAGCTTCAATGGTTGTCCAATCCCGGACGAAATTTCGTCCGGGATTGGATTCCCTATATTATAAGATTCGACAACCATTGAAGCTTTAAGGAGGTAGACAGCAACAGAAGTTCAGTTTTTGAGGAAAATATTTTATTTTATATCTCTCATTAAAATTACTAAATTATCGAATTCTAAAAGTGTGTCAGTATTTCACTCTATATCGTTTCCATTCATCCGAAAAAAATTACATATATAAAGAAATATAAAAACAAAAAAGATGATTGGGAGTAAAACAGGTAAAAAAAAAAAATGTTTGAAATTAGTCCAGGTCAGGGGGAATCAGGGAGGTTTTTTTTTCTGTCAGGCTGAAGTACAAACAGAAGTTAATGAACCGAACTTGTCTCCCACCTTTTATTCCATTTCTGATTGATCAACTCAAACCCAACTTTGTTTATTTTGAAATTAAATTCAAATTCTTGTAATTCAATTTCAAAAAGATTTCTTCAACAATAAATACAAAATAATGAACACAGATTATATAATGGTAACGCATTAATGTCAAATAACAACACATTATTTTGTCAATGTTTCAATTTTATTTATGGAATTCTAAGACGATATAGTATGTCTCTTTTTACTTTTCCTCACTACTAATAGTAGGAAAAGTATTGTTTTCACCAAACAATTTTTTTCGAGATTTCATCGGAATTATCTGTTTTAGGTGTTTTTAAGACCTCGTGCTCGTGAGTGGTTTTCAGCATGACGTATGTATGTGTGTGTGTATGTGTGTTATCATCGTAGCGCCCAAGGTTAAATACTAGAGAGTTGAAACTAGGCAGAAAAATCAGTCCTAACCTGCAGTTGTGCCGCCCGGAAAATCAACTTTTCCATCTTGAACCCAGTTTGCTTAGTCAGCAAAAATTAAAAAAAAAAAAAAAATCGTAATAAATCGAAAATGGTCTTGATCGAGTTGAAATTGGGCACGAATGTACCTCTCTGTATGACAAACAAGCCCGCCAAATTTCATTTTGATATTGACCGCCATTTTGAAGTTTTAAATTTTTGAATTTTTAAACTTTGACGGTTAATAATACTGAAATTACATATAGGTTTTTTGACTTATAGCATATCGTTGGAACCGGAAAAAATTAAGGAACAAGTTTAAAAAAAAACCATGAAATTCCATTTATTAGTTTAAAATTTATAAGCGAATATAATTATTTATTAGTGAGATGATTTTGATGACGTCAAAGTTTGTTTACATTGTCAAAATACCGCCAAACTTCAAATAATTAAATAAAATATAGGTATTAAAAATAAGGTTTTTTTTAAAAGAATGATAATAAATCAGTTAGTTTAGA
>KZ652050.1:80375-92126 GCA_001010745.2 Gerris buenoi
TTTTTTTTTGGGGGGGGGGGGGTGAAACCTTTTACCGAAAAACTCTATGCCATATTAGGTAAGCGAGATAGAAGGAGGGGGGGGGGAGCACTTTTCCCACCCACTTCAAACTCGCCCACGCTAGCCCTATCAAAGTTATAACCAAAGAATGATATATTTTTGTTATCAGCTCGACGGACCCTTCCATATGATACCCCACAAGGTGTCGAAAAAAAAAAAACTTTTATAACCCTTAAGTTTTTTTACCCTAATTTTTAGAAAAATATTATTTAAGTTGCTAACATTTTTAACATGCGTGGGTAGGTGCAAGACATATGCATGCCAACTATGTTCAGAATGATCAAAATTAAATGTTATTTGATAATTTAATTAGATCAGATAAGTTAAACACTGAGCAAAATTAATTTTAGACGCAAAGAACAAATTTGATAAACGAATAGTCAAAAAACCAAATTAAATTGGTTAATGCAAAGTATATTCCCCGGAATAATTCTTAATCAGGATTAGGATTATACAACAAATCGAAGTGTTTTTAAGACGGATATTCTCGAAAAACCTTTTCTTTGTGATTTTGTTTAGTTTAGAAATGATTAAATCACTATTCAGTAGAGCACATTTAACTTATAACATTTCCTATTTGGGATTTATTTTCTTATAATATCTATTAAATTTGTATAGATAAGCATTAAAGGTTAATACCCTTTAAATTTTATTCAGAGATAAGTTGAAGATTTATCAGCGATGCGAACAATAAGTTATCGATTAAACACAGATGATTGGCTTGGTCAGAGGTCAATTAAATAATAAGTATAAGATCTAAATTTTCAAATTATTTAAATTTTAATTTAATTGATATCACTGAAAGTTAGTTTACAATAGTTAAGAAATTATAGTGATTAAAAAAAAAAAAAAAATTTAAATCAAATTATAATTATTATTAACAACGGGAGACAGACAGAGAAAAATAGACTCCAGCGCCGGGACTCGGACCACGGGCCTCTTATATTTCCAGTTCAGAAAAAAATTATTAGAAATTATAGTGACATACATTCGGTACCATTGAAGTTTACGGTGATTAGTTTGTATAATGAAATTTCTATAAAAAAATTTAATTAAGCTATCTTATGCTATTAAGCGAGATTAAAAGTTTTGAAGTTAAACAGTTAATAATACGTTTTCAATATAAAAAGGAAATAAATGTTAATTGTATTATTTTTGAATTAAACTTTTACCTGTTCTGTTAAATATTAAAATAAATTTACCGTTATCATTGTTTGTTAATAATGAACTCTTTAAGTTTTAGAAGGTTCTAAAACAAAATTTAACAACACGATACCTCTAATAAAGGATTAAATAAATAATGCATTTTCGAAAATTTTAATTAAAATTATATAATATCGTTAAAGGACGAAAGGGTTACTCGTATAACGAGTTAGTAGCAATAACAGTGTGACCATCTGGTTAATATGGGTCTCCAGTGTTGCCAGCACACACGTAAACACGTAAAACTTCGAGCCTCTGAAAACTCTTGTTTTTGAAAACTTACTCTGATTTCACCCTTTGCCTTTGTTTTTTAAAGGGGTTTGAGAATGTTTCAGACTTTTTTTTCGTTTGTTTATTTGTGTATGCGTTTGCTTTTGGAATCTAGGTTTTCATTTGTGTGTTTTTAGGTTTGTTGTATTTTCGGTCATATTTTTGTTTTTACCTCTGAAAACAAAGCGTTTTCTAAGGGGAAGTGGGGACACAACGTAAAATGAGGGGGACATGTATCCCCTCTTGTAGAAGAGGACGAAAGGGGGGTTACGAATACGTGTCTAGAGTAACTCTCACGTACTCTAGACTAAGGGGAGGGGGTTGGATAAAATGTATGTAGAATTATTGTGTTTTCTCCCCCTAAAATTACATGAGGGACTAAACCGAGTGTGTCCATGTTTGGGAGAACTGGTCAACCTACTCTTAAAATATAACGCTGAACAAGTTAAAACAAAATAAATACATTAAAAATAAATTTTAACTAAAAATCCTATCCTTTTCAAACGATGCTAAAAACCAAATACATATTCTATAAGAAGAAGTTTCGTCATTTTAATTCTTAGAATAAAAACAAATTTAATAAATGAATCAATGATTATTTGTGATTATAACTGCTAATAAATATTTTGGTTAGGTATTACTGTTGGAACCATGGGCTAAGAAAAGGGAAAACGCTAAAAAACGCACAATAGCCATGTATTGCGTGTTCAGTTCCTAGACTAAAAGAAACTTCTATGGTAGTTTAAAATCATAAGTGTTGTTAAAAACCCAAGGTGCATATAGGTTTGATGTGTGTGAATCATACAGTGTCAGGTTTATATAAGAGTATAATGCGTTTAAAATAGTTCATTTTTCGGCTTGAATTTGGATTCCCAGTACACAAATTTAGTGCGATTTAGAATTTTCTTTATAGGTATACATAGCAGCAAAAACAATTCCTCAACAAATTTCCTAAGCTTTATAATGTTTCTCATTTGAAATCAGTAGTGAAATAACTTACCTCTCTTTTCATTTATCTCTTAATTGTTTATTGTTTAAAATCGAGTTACCAAACAGCAATGCCACTAGTGGTAACTCAGAAGGTAAATTACAAAAATTATAAATAAAAAATAAAATAAAGTAACATGAATTATCTGCCATCTTGGATTTCCAGTAAATCAGATCAAATTTCTAATCTAATTTTTTCTATGGCCCAGTAGACCACACATTTTGCATATGTTTCTATATTTTTAGTAACAGCGAACATACAGTTTTAGGGGGGGCACGCAAAATTTTAATATTTTGACAAAATGGCGCTGAAAATTAAATACTTTCCCTAAGTTTATATATGTTTGTAATCTACACTTCAATACCTTTCATTTGATAACCCCATTCAAAATTAAAAAAAAAATCGGTCCGAGACAACTCAGACAAACTTTCTCATATTATGTACATTTAATTACTATTGAAAATTTCATCTAACATTATCATAAAAAAATATATATGTGTGAGGCTCTCACGCATTAGAAGTGAAACTTAAGTTCTAGAATGCCTTGCTCTCTTCCATTTTTATTTTTTGACGAATTTATTATTTCAGGATTAAGAAATGGTTATGAGAAATTTATTCCAACAAATTTAATAAAAAATAAATAAAAAAATTGAAAATTGGCCTTAAAAAATTTTGGCAGCATTGCAGATATNACTAAACTATTTAAGAAGAATATAGATAATTAATTTTAGTTGAAAAATGCCCATAATACTAATTAAAATAATTTAAAGTTTGTAGCGAATACTGGATATCATAGATACAATCTTTGTAACATAGATTTTTGAGATGTAAAAGAAGATTTTAATCAATAACCGATATAAGTTAACATTCTTTAAATTAACTTAATTTATTGATAAAGTTCCCTACTTGAATTTCTTTCTCTCCTCTTTTTTTATTACGAATAAAGATTTTCGTCAACTCTTTTACGTTTCTTGTAGTAAAAAATAGAAACATTATCACAAAGTTTTTACTTCCTTGTAACAATGTCACAAGTTTTATTACAAATTACTGTTATAAATGAAAACATAAAAAAATTATAATTACAGCAAATATCTTTAAAAATATTAAATACGAAATACGTTAAAAATATTTTTAAAAAATTATGTATATATATTTTCATTCTAATATTTTGAGTGATTAGTTTTCTCCTAACCACTCTTTTTGTCTTAGCAATGATTTATCATCTTAATTACAACTATAAACAAATAATATAAAATTGAGAAATATCCATCGCTCTGGAGGTCATCTTAATAAATTAAAACAGTCTCTCCACGGAAGATAATACTTGTTTATTTATCAAAGCAGCTTTCGGCTTCTATAAAGCTATCATCAGTGCCGATTTTGGAAGGACTATAGTTACAATATACTCTAGTTCTTCCAAAATCGGCACTGACGATGGCTTTAAAAAAGCCAAAAGCTGCTTTGATAAATAAACAAGTATTATCTTCTGTGGAGAGCTGTTTCTTAGTATTTAAAAAGGTAAGATGACACTTCTTTAGATTGTTACTCCCCTTATAACAAAAACAGAGGGGAGTAACAATCTAAAGAAGGTGTACGGAATGTTCTTCTTTAGACTGTAACTCCTCTTATAAAGAAAACAGAGGGGAGTAACAATCTAAAGAAGGTGTACGGAATGTTCTTCTTTAGACTGCTCTCCTTATAAAAACAGAAGTGTGATATTCCTTTGCCCCAACGAACATTGGACCAAATCTCCCTTTGTGTAAATATTTATTTAGTCGAAGTTATTTATATCCTTCAAAAAACATAGGGGAGTAATAATCTAAAGAAGTACCGGTAAGATTAGATTCCTTCAGATAATGTCATTGAATTAATTCATAATAAGTAAAACTCAAAGAGAAAAAATGATAATTGTATATCATAAAAAACCCTACTACAATAGATGATGTTTAATATAGACCAGCCATGATCTTTTTCTTCACTTAAGTTGGCAAGTGCACTGATGAGGACCAACATTTGTCCACTTTAGTTGGATAGTAATGAGATAATGACCAACATTCCTCCACACTTTCGAGCATTTACGTCCTCTTTACTTAGACGAAAATGTTTTAAAGTGGAGGAATGTTGGTCATCATCGTATTACTATCCAACTAAAGTGGATGAATGTTGGTCATTATCTCATTACTATCCAACTAAAGTGGATGAATGTTGGTCATTATCTCATTACTATCCAACTAAAGTGGATGAATGTTGGTCATTATCTCATTACTATCCAACTAAAGTGGATGAATGTTGGTCATTATCTCATTACTATCCAACTAAAGTGGATGAATGTTGGTCATTATCTCATTACTATCCAACTAAAGTGGATGAATGTTGGTCATTATCTCATTACTATCCAACTAAAGTGGATGAATGTTGGTCATTATCTCATTACTATCCAACTAAAGTGGATGAATGTTGGTCATTATCTCATTACTATCCAACTAAAGTGGATGAATGTTGGTCATTATCTCATTACTATCCAACTAAAGTGGATGAATGTTGGTCATTATCTCATTACTATCCAACTAAAGTGGATGAATGTTGGTCATTATCTCATTACTATCCAACTAAAGTGGATGAATGTTGGTCATTATCTCATTACTATCCAACTAAAGTGGATGAATGTTGGTCATTATCTCATTACTATCCAACTAAAGTGGATGAATGTTGGTCATTATCTCATTACTATCCAACTAAAGTGGATGAATGTTGGTCATTATCTCATTACTATCCAACTAAAGTGGATGAATGTTGGTCATTATCTCATTACTATCCAACTAAAGTGGATGAATGTTGGTCATTATCTCATTACTATCCAACTAAAGTGGATGAATGTTGGTCATTATCTCATTACTATCCAACTAAAGTGGATGAATGTTGGTCATTATCTCATTACTATCCAACTAAAGTGGATGAATGTTGGTCATTATCTCATTACTATCCAACTAAAGTGGATGAATGTTGGTCATTATCTCATTACTATCCAACTAAAGTGGATGAATGTTGGTCATTATCTCATTACTATCCAACTAAAGTGGATGAATGTTGGTCATTATCTCATTACTATCCAACTAAAGTGGATGAATGTTGGTCATTATCTCATTACTATCCAACTAAAGTGGATGAATGTTGGTCATTATCTCATTACTATCCAACTAAAGTGGATGAATGTTGGTCATTATCTCATTACTATCCAACTAAAGTGGATGAATGTTGGTCATTATCTCATTACTATCCAACTAAAGTGGATGAATGTTGGTCATTATCTCATTACTATCCAACTAAAGTGGATGAATGTTGGTCATTATCTCATTACTATCCAACTAAAGTGGATGAATGTTGGTCATTATCTCATTACTATCCAACTAAAGTGGATGAATGTTGGTCATTATCTCATTACTATCCAACTAAAGTGGATGAATGTTGGTCATTATCTCATTACTATCCAACTAAAGTGGATGAATGTTGGTCATTATCTCATTACTATCCAACTAAAGTGGATGAATGTTGGTCATTATCTCATTACTATCCAACTAAAGTGGATGAATGTTGGTCATTATCTCATTACTATCCAACTAAAGTGGATGAATGTTGGTCATTATCTCATTACTATCCAACTAAAGTGGATGAATGTTGGTCATTATCTCATTACTATCCAACTAAAGTGGATGAATGTTGGTCATTATCTCATTACTATCCAACTAAAGTGGATGAATGTTGGTCATTATCTCATTACTATCCAACTAAAGTGGATGAATGTTGGTCATTATCTCATTACTATCCAACTAAAGTGGATGAATGTTGGTCATTATCTCATTACTATCCAACTAAAGTGGATGAATGTTGGTCATTATCTCATTACTATCCAACTAAAGTGGATGAATGTTGGTCATTATCTCATTACTATCCAACTAAAGTGGATGAATGTTGGTCATTATCTCATTACTATCCAACTAAAGTGGATGAATGTTGGTCATTATCTCATTACTATCCAACTAAAGTGGATGAATGTTGGTCATTATCTCATTACTATCCAACTAAAGTGGATGAATGTTGGTCATTATCTCATTACTATCCAACTAAAGTGGATGAATGTTGGTCATTATCTCATTACTATCCAACTAAAGTGGATGAATGTTGGTCATTATCTCATTACTATCCAACTAAAGTGGATGAATGTTGGTCATTATCTCATTACTATCCAACTAAAGTGGATGAATGTTGGTCATTATCTCATTACTNTAATTTCTTTTTGTTCTTATTAATATTAATATGTTATCAGTATTCATAATTTTGCAGTTATTATGAATACATTTTATATTTTTATAACTTTAATGCTTTAATTAATAAAATATTAATCACACAATAGTATCAGTTTTTTAGCACTAGAAACTCATAATAATTTATAATTGTCCAAAAACTAATTTATCGAAATCAATATTATAATGTATAATTATGAGTTATATTTCATAAATTATTATGTATACACATGGTTACTCCAACATAAGTAAAAACTAGAAGAATATTTTTGTCATGATTTGTTTTGGCTTAGGGCTTGCGGCAAAATTGATAATGACTAGTCAGAACTAGAATTACCTTTTAATATCTACCATTTTACAAGTAACCTTATAAAAAACTGGAATTTCCACTCACCACCTATCACTACTATCTTTTGTGAGCAAGTAGATCGACCACTCATTCAAATGTTTATTAAAAGTTTCCAGCGTCGCTTCAGAATAGTGATTCTGATTCGAGTAATTTCAAACTTAAGGATCTGTTAACAAGAAACTTCACTTGTATATCTTCTTATCATTATTCTCATATGATTCTGATTCGAGTAATTTCAAACGGTATTTCACTGTATGAAGCTCTGACTTTTATGCCTCTCTAGCATTGAACCACACTTTCTTCAGTGGTACATTGTACGGAGGTATTATGTGCCAACTAGCTGGAACAATCTACCACGGGAGTAGTAAAATAGGGACCAATAATGACCTAAGTGATAGGATTTAACAAGTGGCTCGTTCAACGGTCTAACTACTATATCAACATCTTTATGAAATGAACCCGGTTAACTCCGGATGCTTAGCTGAAAAAACAACTGTATTCTTTATAACAATACATTAACATTATTAATATTGATACATAATTTATGAGCTATATTTGTGTTGACATCCTAATTAGAAGACTGAGTCACAAAATGTACTTAATATAGAATACAAACTATAGCGTTTGTATTCTATTCAATTTAGTAAGCGTTATGTTTGTATTAATAACACATGTATATTTATAGTGATACATTTTGATTCAGTGGCGGCGATAACGGGCCCGCGGCGAGGGGGGGCCCCGGGGATCTGGGGGCCCCTGGAAGAAAAATAGAGGGGCCCCCACTAAAAGTTTGCGGGGGGGGGGAATTATTTTACCGCCGCCACTGTTTTGATTGATGGTCATTATAAGTAAATAATAGTATGTGTATACGAACAATACTGTTTTATATAATAAAAATAAAAATTCATGTAGTACAATAATAAAAAATAAATTAATAATCAACCGTAATTACACAATTAACTAATATAGTGTATTTAATTAAAAAACAAACATAACATGCCGTATAATAATTATAAACTTAATATCAATATACAACGGATATGTATTTTTATAATATGTAACATAATATTTATATTTATTTACGCCAGTAGATAAAATATACAAAAATATAAATACGCACAGTATACCTAAAAATAAACAAAATAGTGGATATTCCCCCTTCATTATTATTAATGAAATATTAACTTAATAAAAATTTTGTAATAACTAATAACAAAACTAATTGTATAAAAGGGATCTTCCACCATATTGTTTAATGATAGTTCCAGGTATAATTTTATTTTCTTTAAAAATTGATTATGCATTATATTATAACGATAAATTGGGTTTTAATTACATCAGGTTTTTGATTATAAGTTAATTATACTTTTATTTATGTCTGTAAATAAGTTTTGGTCATAATTTTATATAATTATTATTATCTAGATATTTTATAATAAAAATAGGATATTAATTAACTGATATATACATTTTATTTTATAAAACAATTATTTATATTATGAAATTAAAATATACACAAAAGGTAAATGTCTAATACTATGTTCTAATGAAAATATTAATTATAAATTAAAGAAAAATATATCCCGCCAGTGTTTAAAGTGGATTTTTTGATTTATTTTTAATTATGGATGGTAGCTAAAATGTATTGCACTTAATTATTTTTATAAGACCCTGTCTGATTCCTATGCTTTATTGAGTGCGTCCTAAACTCCTTTAAAATTACTTTAAGTTTAATAAGCGGGAACTATGTACCCGTGAAGCAGGTTCTTGAATTGAACTATGAAAATAATGTTATTACATTTTTGGCACAAGATTTTGCAATTTTATTTGTTTATATTTTTATGCTGCTTCTATATTCACAACAATGTCATTAAGAGCCACTTTGCTCATCTATTTAATGTAAGAATCATAAATTAAGAATGTTGAGGATAGAAGGATAAGAATGTTGTAGATAGAAGGATAAGAATGTTGTAGATAGAAGGATAAGAATGTTTTAGATAGAAATATAAGAATGTTGTTGATAGGAAGATAAGAATTTTTTAGATAGAAAGATAAGAATGTTTTAGATAGAAAGATAAGAATGATTTAAATATAGAAAGGTAATAATGTCATCGATAGAAAGATAAGAATGTTGTAGATAGAAATATAAAAATGTTTTAGATAGAAAGATAATCATGTCATCGATACAAAGATAAGAATGTTGTAGATACAAAGATAATCATGTCATCGATACAAAGATAAGAATGTTTTATTGTAGATATTAAGATAATAATATTGTTTGGGGATACGTACCATGAACTTAGTTGTACTTAATCCAGAGTTAGTTATACTTATGAGTAATTAACAGTTGAATATTTATTGAAGTTAGTTGCTAGACTTAGTTAACGTAAGTGATGTTATTGGTAAAGTTATTACTTATTACTACTTGGGTTTAAGTTTTATAAAAAAAAAAAGTTTTATTAGCAAGCAACAATATATCTAATACAAATACATATTTTTAATTTAAGTTGATCCCTTGAGCTATATTATTGAGGTCTTAGGGAGTGATATGTAGTTGTGTTATAGCACATTATCTTTTTTTAAATTATTTCTTTTGTGACGCAAAAGATCTTTAGCGTTATCTCATAAATATTGATTTCAAATAATGATAATTATAAATCCCTAAACACCCAAGGAGAAAATATATATTGTTACCGCTCACCGTATCGTACCTGAGGCCTTAGATAAGTGGATTATTGATAAATATTCTTTTATCCTTCAAAGAACTTTGATCTTAGTTTTAGTTTTACATTTTTCTAAAACCTAAACGTATTCTATAAATTAGGGTTTTACTTTTTTTTAAATTAGGGGTTTCCTATTCTGAAACAAGTGCCATCGACCTCAGGGTTGGAGTTTTCTATTACTAAAACAAGTACTTCCTACCCAAGAATTTGATTTTTTTTTTCTAAAACAAGTACCTATTACCAACCACAGAGTTAGAGTTATCATTTTCTAAAACAAAAACAAGTAGGAACCTACTAAAAACCACATGGATAGAGGTGGTTAGAGGTTTACATTATCTAATTTAAATGGTTCATAAGTTTATTCTCCAAAGAATCAATATACACACACAGATAACAAAGTTAAATACAAATTTCAGAAAAAACTGAGCATTTTTAACTAACTGGCTAAAACATAACAATAAAAAGATTCCATTTTAATTAATTATAATCATGAATCGTTTTTATTTATATTCACAGCGAGATATAAAGGATATGAATATTGCTGTTTAACTAGGAAAATATTTTGTAATAAAACAGTAAATAATCATAAATACCAAAATATGTAATTATAATTAACTTAAATTAAAATTATTTTAATCTGTCTATACTGGTCAGCGCGACACTAAAAAGCTTAATAGCCAAGAGTGGGTTTTGGCTAATAAGGAAATAATTTAAACATATATATTTTTAAATTAAATTGTATATATTAATAACTATATGTAAATAAAAATTAATTAATTAAAGACATTTTTTAAGTAAGTAAACAAAATGGATAAAAATAATTATTTTTTTAAATTAACTATCAATGCAATATATACATACTATTATACATACATACATGTATATATATTATGCAATTTTTTTGGTAAAGTAGCACATTAAAGGTCACATAGGTGAATACGTGTGTTCATTTTTACCTGTTAAACATCTGCTATTATTGATCTCATTTAGTTATATTGTATGCATGTATATTTAATCAAACAGTGTTAATTTATTTGATTTGATATGGTGTTATTGATAATGTATGTTTTGCAGCTTTTCATATGTATAAAAAACAGATATGACAATATAAAATTTTGAACATATTTTGTTATATATAAACATGTTACATTGAATCATTATTATTTTCTATGTATATATAACAGTCTATAACTATAATTATTATTTTATTATGTATAGAGTGATATGTATTTCACGAATTCAAATCACCATTGTAAAAGAAATAAAATGCCATAAAAACATAAAGTATATAAATTTATGTACATTTATAATTACAAGTTCATTTATATTATTTTTTTTTTTTTTATAATTTTCATTAAAAAGAAAGTAATTATTTGCATTTTTTTTAATCGTTTTTATATTTTTTTTTATTAGAATAAAATATTTTTGCCTTCCTTCGTTAAACCAAGTGTCAAATATAAAGTATTTCTTGATAAATACAAAATCATATCGATATGAAATAATATCAGTTGTTTGATATAAGTTTTATATTTAGCTTATAGGTCAAATTAACTACAGAACTTAAGAAGGACAAAATAGCTCTAGGTTATTCCATAGATAAAGCCCATCCAAATACTTCCACAATTTTAGGTCTACAACTGTGGCCTCTAAATTTTGAGGCCTTAGTCCAAGAATTAGGGTCTTACCCAACACAATTACTGAGAGGGACTAAATTATTTCTGTCATAAAACTTGTCAGAATGAAGCATAACTCAATGTTAGTTACCTTCTTATCTTCAGCAGCTTATCAGTTCTATGATATAGAAGATAGAAAAATAGTTATATGTTATAACTTTCGTAAGGACAAATAATTCTTTTT
>KZ652050.1:103298-113648 GCA_001010745.2 Gerris buenoi
ATATATATGTATATAAAAAAGTAGTTTAGCAGATATTTAAAACCATTGTTTCAAGTAAGTGTAATAACGGTATGAGTGAGTAAAGTTTATAACGCTGACTTATCTAAAACAAATTTGATATTCATAACTGGTATGTGTTGCGACGTGACTTTTCATAGTATTTACAAGAAATTTAATTTGACGTCGAAGTTCCTACCCATCATATTGAAAAGATGAAATTAGAAACAACAAAATTCTCACAAATACTCTGATAATAGAAAATTATGAAACATTAACTTCAATTTTATTCCATTATCCAGTTGGCAATTGTGAAACAGTACAATTAGTTGTTTCCACCATGATTTAGTGAAACTATTCATCTGATAGTAAATAAATTTATTGAAAATTTGTTTAAAAGTAGCCCATAGTCGGGACCAACTATGGACTACTTTTAATTGCAACTTGCCCTAATTTCCCTAATTGCAACTTTCAGCGCTATATAAACATTCTATAAATAGACTGACAATTGGAATGGCACTAAGCTTTATCGCATCCTATTATACGTACTTTATTGATTTTTCCTACAGTTGACCGATAAAGTGGTTGTTATTGCACTCAAAATAGTACGCAAAACAGCAGATTCCTTTGTAAATATTTCTCTCGAGTGCAGCAAAGTGCCACTTTCCACACTAGTTGCACAAATAACTATTATTCTTCTATACAAACCATAATTGTCTATTTTGTGTAATTGTTTCCCCCGTGTTTGTAATGTGTCACAATTGTTTTAATTTTTTTACATGAATTAAATTATGATTATAGAAAAAATTAAAGAGCGCAGACGGTTCAAATTAATCTGGAGGTATCTGCGGGATACTTTCGATAAACAATTAAAGTTCCATACAAAATCAGATAATTAATTTTGAAGCTATAGGTGTAAATAAAAAAAAAGTGTGTTTGTGCGCATGTGGAAGAGAAACAAGTAGGGGCAAAAGGTTGGAACTTAGGTATATGAGACCAACAGAAGGCTAATCATGACCTACCATCCAAATCCAAATTTCATTAAAATCGGACGTGTATAGTTTTTAAGATATGTAGGTTCGCAAAAATTGAGCGACAGACTGACAGACAGACATTAAACCAAAAGGGTTCCCTCAGTCTGAATCAGATTTTTGTTTTGGAATTTTTGATATCGGAGACATCAAATAATTTATATTCTTCAAAAACAACAATTTCTGAAACCAAGGTCAAATCACCATCATATCTGGTGATTTCGAATTCGAAGACAAGGGAGACATATTTCACAAGTAAGTAGTAGAGATAAATTGGCTGAACTCCTAGACCAGTAACACCCTAGAAAAGGAAACAGAAACAAAAGTAATCGATAAAAAAATTAACTATCTACAGATAAAAACCATTTAAACGATAAAAACAGAATTGCATTTTCTGTCTCTACGTTTTCAATCTAAAAATAAGTTCTTTTTTATGGTTTAAAACTAGCAGAATCGCGTGTTTTCTCTCCTGCTCAGTTTTAAAAAAACAATGCTAGACTACATTAATCATAACGCCTCATTTAAATGCAAGTGAGGAATAATAGCTGATAACTCGCAAAAATATAATTACAGAATGTGATATTAAAAAGAGTAATGTTTGATAATGAAATAGTATAATAACAGTAATTTAACTGTCTCTTGAAGGTATGATAAGGGTAAAAATTAATTTAGCAACCAAGCGTAATAAAAACCATTATGATTTTACCCGTATTCAATTTATCGAGTATGCAATCATATATTCTGACCTGGATTTCCAATTCAATGATTTGATGCAAATTCCATCCTAATTTTTTCAAACTGTGTTATTTGATTTCACATACATCCAATTTTATAATATTTCAACATTTTAGATAGAAAATAATTGACAATTATGATAGAATCAATAATCTAATTCATTCAATTATCGAGTTTTTAGAAAAAAAAAAATTAAAATAGTCTGCCAATTAATGTATAGCACATGGCTTTATCGCGTCCTATTTCATATACTTCATGCTTTATTATTTCCAAATTTATTCAATTCTACCCCCCCCCCCCCCATATTAAAAATCAACAAACAAAAATGACAAACCATTCAAATCAAAATTTTTATCAAAATTAGATAAGTAGGTGCATTTGAAGAAATAGGTGTAAATGAATGTACGTTTGTGCGGATGTGAAAGAGAAACAAATAGGCGCAGAAGGATAAAACTTATATGGGACCAAGAAGGGGCTAATTATGACCTATCATCCCATTTTCAATAAAATTTTCATTAGTAGTTTTTAAGATATGTTGGTTAGCAAAAATTAAGCGACACACAGACCGACCAAGACACACATGTCTAGTACTACCACACAACATGTGTAGGCATAACATCCGGCACTTGTTTAGATTGTTACTCCCATTATAACAGAACAGAGGACACACCAATCAGAGAGGAGTAACAATCTAAAGAAGGTGTACGGAATGTTCTTCTTCTTCTTACTCCCGTTATAAAAATATAAGTGAATAATACCTTTGTCCCTAAGAACATTGGACTAATTATCCAGTTGTCTTAATAGTTATGTAGTCCAAGTTATTCATATTTAAAAAAAAAAAAAAAAAAAAAAAAAAAAAACATAGGGGGAGTAACATTTAAAAGAAGGACCTAAAATCCTATGAATTGTGAGTTTTTTTATAAGGCAAATGAAATATCATGAGGTATATTTACAATGTATAGTAAAATGGCATAGTTATCTTTAGGAGATCCCAGGGTAAGAGCCTGTCGTAAAAATGTTACTCTCATCTTGACAAATATTTTACGAAATTAATGAAGAGAAAGAAAAAGCATAAAAATACCTGTCAACATTCAGTTTTTCTATTGTTTCATTTGTCACGAAAAAAAAAAGTGTGTTTTTTCTTCTTATTTTTCTGCAGCTCTTCATTTTCGTATTTTTATTATTTCCCCCTTATGTTACTCTTCAAATAAAAACCTAAAAAAAATTTTTCCACATTCATCGAATGCCTAAAGGGGTTACGAAAAGAAAACAACATATGTTATACATGAAAAACAAAAAGGAAAAAAAAGAGAAATTTAATGAAAATTAAACAATGTCAATTTTGAATATGACCGAAAAAAGAATATATATGTATATAAAAAAGTAGTTTAGCAGATATTTAAAACCATTGTTTCAAGTAAGTGTAATAACGGTATGAGTGAGTAAAGTTTATAACGCTGACTTATCTAAAACAAATTTGATATTCATAACTGGTATGTGTTGCGACGTGACTTTTCATAGTATTTACAAGAAATTTAATTTGACGTCGAAGTTCCTACCCATCATATTGAAAAGATGAAATTAGAAACAACAAAATTCTNGCAATAAAAGATAGTGGTTGTTGGAGTAGAAGACATCTCCCCCGAGGGCCAAGTAGCTGGGACTCAGGTACTAAGAAAAGCTTAGCGAGAAAGCTTGAGTTAGATTCAAGCCTCACGTTAATATTTGATTGTCCTCAACTTCAGGACCAAGCAAGCAAGAAGTCATTAGACAAGTTTTTAAGGACACAATATCAAAACTTATTTACCAAGTAGATCTTTTACTCAATTTTTGTTTTCTCTTCTTAAATTTTTCCCTGGAGGAAGTAAGTAAGAGGAAAACAATATCGAAAAGACAGAAGTAAAGTTAATAATAAAATAGTTTTCTGTCCAAGGTAACAGAAGCCATGTGATCGTTCTAAAGAACTAAAAACATTGTATGTCTTCAGTTTAAAAAAAATTCAAGACAAAACTTTGATTCAGAACTCAAGGAACATTTTTTGGCCCTTGTTTGTCATTCAAATTTTGTGAACCAAAATATCTTAGAAATAACTTGCCCAGTTTTAATGCAATTTAGATGATAAGTCATATTTAGTACATCCGATTGGATAGATATAAGTTTCTACATTTTGCACCTATTAGTTTCTCTTTTACATACGCACACAGGGCATTTTTATTAACACCTATGTCTTTAAGAGTAATCATCATTTTTTAAAAATAAATTTGGATAACTTGATGAAAGTATAGCCAACAGAAGGTGTCTTGATAAATAAAACATTCGCGGTCATTATATTTTGTCACTATATCGATTCTTTTATCCATGTAAAATTCTGAGATGTAAAAAAATCAAAACAATTTTGACACATTTAAAAAAAAGGGGGAAAACAAATAAGACCATAACCTTGGGGACAAAATGAGATGCAGGGTAGCTAGGTTTTTTCAACCGTAGAAATATTCGATACTATGCGAATGGAGATAAAAAGAAGGGAAGGGCAGTATTACGCCACGTGTGGCCTACCACAAGTGGACTGGGCTATTGCAGAATTCAAGAAAATTGTGCTGCAATTGTCCCGGACCTGTGTCTAAATGTGGACCTAGCCTAATTGGTCGTAAAATCATAACATAATTAAAGACCGCGAGGAAGCTATGTGCCACACTATTTGGTAGACTTAAAAAAAATTAAATTCCTATTTTATCCTGGCCAATCTTTGTAACACGAGTTTATTATTCAGTTGTAAGTTGACTCTTCTTTAGTTAGTTCCTTCTTCTTTATTCTCTAGCCATTTTCACTTAAAATAGTTCCTAATCTTTTACCAACAGGTTAATATTTTCATTCTTTATTTTATTCTATGTTTAGCTCTTAATTTTCATTTTAGCTTAATAAAAACATCTATTTCTAAATTCTTTGATCTCTTGCCACACGCTCCACTAAATCTTAGTCACTTTTAATCTCTTACCTATATCCTATGTTTCGTAAATTTATATTCTCAACTACCCAATCTTTTCCTTAACCTCATCTTTTTAATCTTCTTCTAAACCACTCAAAAATATGAATTTATTTTTTATCCCTTCAATATATTGCCATTTACTCACACCCTTCACTACATTATTAAATATTACCAGTCTATACGAAATAGCTGGCTAGCTTTACATAAGATATTAAAAAAAAACCTTGTGCAAATTTGAACTCGCATACTGAGCAAATATAATAAATTTGAAATTGTTCCTTGCATTATTCAATTCTGGAGTAGTTGGGTCGCAATATTTTGACCCCTCCTTGGGTCATTCTCAAGCTGATTGACTAGAAGTTATCTTAAATTATACTGGTTATATATTCTTGAAATATTTTATTTGCATAATTTCAATTCTCGTCATTTTGTTTCTTCTGATGTCAGGTGATGGTACTTTGACGTGTGGTAAATATGTACTTTTTGGTTTCTTTTGTATTGTTTCCTTTTATCGCAAATTTTTACGTTCTTCTCTTTTAAACTATCTTACTACAATATTTATAAATTATTTTATCTGGCTCAAATCGCCAAATTAATTTATTTTTACACATCGACTATTCCAATCTCAATCACTTTCGCTCTCTTTTCATTTACACTATAATCTTTCAAGCAATCACTTCCAATTACTTCTTGTATCAATCTTTTTATTCTCTTACCAGATGTCAATCATTTCTCTAATACACCAACCTTTTTCATTTCCAATTAAATTTGATCTCGTGCCATTTACACACATAAAAAATTCAAAATAATTTATTTATTCTCATATACACTTATGTTCGATTATTCAATCCATACAAAACTTTGACTTTATCTCTTTATCTTCTACCAGTCTTGATAATTTTCCAAATCTGAATGCAATCTTTATTATAATAGTTTCATCTATTGCCTAAACAATTTCAAATTTTTCAAGATTTACCTTTCTCGCCCCCACTAAAATTCTCCTACTATTTAAGATGATATTTTATTTTGTAGCTTTCTGAACACATTAACCTCTCCTGTAGAATCTTTTCTCTGCCCCCTCATTCTTCAATAAACAACTCATATCTTTATTTAGTTCTGATTCCCTACTGTAGAATTTAAATTAGTTAAATACAGACATATTTTTTTCTATCACAATGCACCATATTATCACGTTGACATTATTTATTCAACCATTATTAATAATTGATGCACCTTCATTTACTACTCTAGCCCTCTTATTCTATTGTTTATGCTGTCTCCTATTTTTCCCTCTCTGCCTTTTACTCTCGCCTTTTTTAAATATTTTCTTTCGTTATGATCTCACTACTTATACCTCTTTCTTACTCAATCCATATTAGCCCAATATCTTGTTGTATCTTTCTTTCTGCCTTAGTAGTAACCTTAAAATGTATTTATTTAATTTCTCGGTCCCATTGAAATATCACTTATTAAATGTATTTATTTAATTATGTTTAACTTGTTATTTATATTTTTTTTTTCTGTTTGCATTATTGATTCAGCACAACTTCGTTATTTTTTACTAATTATCGATAAGTGCTCCGTTTTGTTAGCGTAAGCTTTTGAGAACTCTGATTTTAAATTTTAAATTATAAATTGTATTATCTAAGGGAATAAATAAATAATGTACGTTATTTAATTTTTATTTTAATAAAAATAAATGTGCATTGTCTATAACATAAAGGTTTATTTAAAATACAATTGGATAGCAGTTAATACTAGTACATTACGCGTCGCGTGTGGAAAGTAGCATTTTGCATGAGAGTGTGGAGTTTACACCCGAGCGACAGCGAGGGTAGTAAAACCACACGAGCAATGCAAAATGCCGTTTTCCCACGAGTTGCGTACCGTACTTTATCTACGATTGTTAGATTTTAATAATAAATGCAGAAAAAAATAATAAACTTCCTGTATGTAAGCTCGTATTTCTCTTTTGATAATGATGAGTGGTATTTTGTGCCAAATAAATTATTTCGGAAGGCGTATTATTCTCCTCATATTCGTTATAATCACTTAAATCACTCATTGATTTTCACAAAAAAACGTGATACAAACAGTTACTTTTAATAAAATAAACATCAAATTAGTTATGTTAAATGTAAACAAACGCGCTAATCGTGTGTAAAGTTAAAGAATTCTTCTTCTTTTCGTCACTAGAGTGGAAAAAAGAAGAATTCTTCAAAACTATGAGACACGCATGCGCAATTAATACAGGTGTGTAAAGAATCACTTTCTACGAATCTAAACAGAGATACAATGTTTATATTACGTATCAATCGTAGATAAAATGATAGATGTTTTCTTTTAAACTAATCACAATAATGTTAATGTAGAATTTTTTTTATAAGTGTTATCCTAGGTTGATTATCTACCGCTCTTTTGTTATATCTAATGAATTGATCTACTCTAATATTATCTTAATATACTTAATCAAGAGTAAAAATTCTAAAAAAGAACCAATAGTATAATATTATCTTTGTAGTCAATTTGTAATATTTAAAGAATTGATCGTTAATATACTAAATACGAGAGTAAAAGTTATAAAAAAAAACAATAGTATATCTTTGTAGTAAATTTATAATATCTAAAGAATTGATCTTTAATGTACTATGTAAATACAAGAGTAAAAATTCAAAAAAGGAACCAATAGTATATCTTTGTAGTCAACAGATAGCACCACTGGTTTCAACTCCACAATCATTGTACCCTTCCACAATCATTCGCCCCCCCCTCCCTATCTTTTAAAATATATTAACGCTTATTTACAGTAAAAGAATAATCAGTTATACTCAAAACAGTTTATCAACTAATTCATAAGTTTCTTTTTTAATTTCAAAAATTCACCTAATTTTTTTAAAAATCTAGAATATAAATTATAAAGCTATTAAATAGCACTAGAAATAAATCTAGTTGTAAAAAAGTTGAAGTTCTATGACGTATTTGTTTAAAAATTTATAGCAGTAAAAATTAATTACTTTTGTAACTTTTTAATCTAAAACTTGAATTAAAAAGTTAGAGAAAAAAACCACTGCTATGAATTTTACCTAAAGTCAAGGTATAATTTAAACGTTAGTAAAATAACGTCAACTTTATCCAACAATGAGAACGGAAATGAGTTATAATGGAAATGTTGAACTTATAATTATGTTGGATCATTCAACAATGCAATTAAATATTAAACATTGTTCTTTGTATTATTACGAACAATTTGAAGATGGATAGTGTCATTTTTAACTGTGGAGTTATAAGGTAAACGCTTTTTGGTCCTTTTTTTTTCTAAAAAAAGTTATTATTTCATTTATTGTATAGTTATGGCATATTAGTTTAAATTGAAATTACAGTTTAGAAACTGCAATTTTACTAAACTAAAATTGCATATTTTACAGAGATTTACAGAATTATAACCAAAAATATTATTTTAGGGAATTTTTTAAGGCCATCATCAAGTAAAGAATGCAGATAAGAAAGCGAGAGGCAAAAATAAGAATCTGAAGCTGACGATATGCAGACTCTCTACAAATCTACAGTAATAAATGAAGTCATGTTAATGCATGATAAATATAAACCTTAAATATAAAATATTGATTTGAAAAGATGAGATATTAGTAATTATTCCAGCAATAGGATTTTTAAGTGATTTAAGTAAAACCCATATAAATGTATACGGATAGAAGAAAAATAATACTAGCAAATAAAAACAAAGTGGTGCTCCTTTAGTTACTCCCCTGTTCGTTTTTAGAATGCAAATGACTTTGACTAAACAACTATTAAGGTAAAGGGATGTTTATTCCAATGTAGGAATATCACACTTCTGTTTTTATTAGGGGAGTAACAGTCAAAAGAAGAACATTCCAAAAACCTTCTTTAGGTTGTTGCTCCACTCTTATTTTATATAAGGGGAGTAACAATATAGACAAGAGTTTTTGTTATTGAGTACTCTTCTCGAATGCGCATTTTTTAACTAAAGTGGTCATGATTGATGAAAATTGTGGTTTGTAACAATAAAAATATACTAAACTTACAAGTAATTTCGGTAAAATCAACTAGAATTTAATTGAATTATTTAAATATATGTGGTCTCCTACAGTACCAAGCTTTTGAATTATTATTTTAAATTAACTAAGCTAATCATTAAATTTTGAAGAAAGGGAAGAAAGCAATAGTTGTTAAACAATTAAAAAAAACTTATCAAAACATGTCAAATATTCCTTGAATTCAGCAAGAGAATTGAAAACTCGCAAAGAATTCTCACCAAGACTCATACATCAACCCCTTTTCATTTATCACATGTGATAAGGATTTGACGTGGCAGTGTGACAAGGCTTCGTCACTCCTAAGTCATAGGATACCACATGCTTCTTCCAGGCCGTTCTTCAATTTCTACACCCCCGAGGGTCCCGAATCTTTTTCTTTCTAAGAGAACCTCCAGACTGTACGGGGGTCTTCGACGTTACAAATCTCAGGAGCCCCTAAAACCAATACCAGGCGCTCTCTAACTCTATTCACGGGATTTCTCTTCCTACGCCCAACACATTTCATCCCTTGGAAAAAAAAAACGGCCCCCAGAAAACTCACCCATTAATTCAATTGACCGCCATTCGTTTTCTTTCTTCTATTTTCAACAGATTTTCCCCTCTACTGTAGGGTTATAGGAAAAGGCTAAAAAAAAAAAAAATACAGCATTTTCCTTAATTTAAACTCTTGAACCGATATATTTCTTCAAGACATATAGTAGTGTAACAGGACTGTTAAAATATTAAAAGCTTAACTTTTCAAACTTAGAAATTGACTTCAGAGTTAGAATCTCCAGCAACACTCGAAAACTTAACAAAAACATAGTGAAGCTATGCAAGTTATTCCAATTTAAATATTTAAAAACAAGCAATTAGTAAAGTCAAGTTTTCAAAAAAAGCAACATCAGTATTCAAAGAGAGAAACATTGTTACAAAGCAAATAGTACATGTACACCAATATTGTGACTATAGTAATATCTGACATTTAACTAACTTAATATTAATGAAATAAATACTTGACACATAAATGCTCAAAACTTCCATAAACCATAGTGGAAACGATTTTAGGAGCTTTAGATAAATTAAAATAATACGTGATATGTTATGAGCCCGCATGCGTAATACCAAGTAGTAGCCCCGGGTGCCACGAGTCTTAGAGGGTGTCACTGTGGTAGAAAGGGGGGGGGGGAGACAGGGTACCCGAGAGACAATAATATACAAAATTCTTTTGCATGTCCTGATAATATATACACTTAAGAAAATGTATATGTTGCAGTTTAGGGCCGCCGACAGGGCTCCTGGAGCCCCGGGCCTCCGGGGGGCGGTCCTAGATTTTTACAACCAAAAATACAAGATGGATATTGTGGTTAGTGGCATAACTAGGCCTGAATTGCGGGCTAACCCGGGTGTCAAGGGGCCTCCAAGTAATAAGATGATTAAGCATACCCGTTATGTAATAATGATTTTTTTCTTCGATCCCCCGGGGGGTCACATTGTTTTTTATAGGTAAAAACGACAATATAAATTTCATTTTTCAGGAAATTTTCAT
>KZ652050.1:114254-125193 GCA_001010745.2 Gerris buenoi
ACCAACTTAATAGTATATTATGTTCCCCCCCGGTGTTTGCATATCTGGGAAGGATTGCCTCCTCCAAAATTAGGTCCTGGATCCGCCACTGACCCTATCATCATTTCTCAGGGGGGTGTCAACATAATATCCCGCCCCGGGTGCCACAAGACCTTGGTACGCCACTGGTCAAAGCGTAGGGGAAGAGTCCCCATAAAGGGTGTCCCTCACCCTGTTCCGTCCTCGAACCATAGATACAAATTACATCATCATGACACGGATCGGACCCACATCAAAGAGTGGGGGAAGAGTCCCCATAAAGGGTGTCCCTTGCCCTTCACCGTCCGCGATTCATTGATGTAATTCAGAGTATCATGGCACGGGATCGAACCCACGACCTCGAGTTGCCTCGACTTATTGATAGCTGAGCGGAGTGCCTTAAGACGCTCGGCTACCCTGGCTCCCTGCGTAATACCAAATCAACTCTACACTATTTATAAGGTAAACACCTATAATAATTTGAATTCCATGCAAATAACAATATAACAAGAGAATTATTTCCGGTTTGATTTGCGATGTTTAATCATTTATATTGAGAGCTATTGAATTCTCACGGTTGGAATTTCAATCAATAATATGATTGAAGGGAATCATATCAATATAATTAAAATGATACTCAAATATTATTACAAACATAATAATTTTTTTTTTGTTTATAATGGAATTTTATGTTAAACAAACGAATTAATAAACTTTATACGGGTAAATAAAGAATACTATTTCGATCGTGAATTTTAATCAAAAACTGCGGAGATAAAACAATCTCCGGAATATTTCGAAGGATTATTTTTAATCCTAGGGATTCAATAACGGAATATAAACAATTTAATTAGTCTTTGTGATTATCAGAACAATTTAATTAGCTTTCATTCACAAAGAAAATGTAATTATTGAGCGAAATTTTTCATTGCTAATCGGAACAGGTTATCAAAAATCAATAAAATATCATTTGACATAACTACTTCGTTCTTGGTAGCAAGCAGTACCTACAAACCTAAATAATAGTTGCGCTACTAATTTCTATTTACACCTGATCACTTGTAGCCAGTTGGTAAATAGTTAAAAGTAATCCAATTTTGGCTAAATAAAGTACCGGTGTGGAAATCCCACACATGACTTCCATGAAATGTTGCTGCGTCAATAGGTGAGAAAGAGAGAACTCTGTATAAACTTCATCGTACAAACAGCTAATATTGATTATAGTTTTGCAACCAAAATAATAATGACTAGCCGTTATGCCCGTGAAAACGGGCAGAATAAAATATAGTCAAAAAAGAGATAGTTATAATTAAAATATTTAAATAGATATATTATACTGTTTAAATAGAAAGTTTTATGCCCTCCGAATCATTACGTAGGCATAGCTCAGTCGGTAGTGTTCGAGGCTTAGGCGCTGGAGGTCACTGGTTCGATCCCAGCTTATGGCTCATCGATTTTTAACGTTATAAATCATTTAGAGGTGAGTCGTTGCCCGTCGCCATTGCCGTCGGGACAATACTCGATTATATAAAAGAATAAACACAATAAAAAAACACAAGTCTCTTTTTTAAGGTAGAAGGGATGGTCCTACGACAAAAAGTCATAGGACCAAAGTTGTAGATCTTTTAAAATCAGTTACTGCTTGTGCTATCTGCTTTTCGTTACGACTTACAGTTTACCCGCAATTTGGTTCCGAAAAAACCTTTTAAAAAAACACTAAAATGCCAATATCTCCCAAACCGCTTGTCCGATTGTGCTCAAAAAGTATAGGTAAAATCTACTATATAGGACACATATACCCCAAAGGAAATTGAAATCATATAAAGCCTACTGAAGTTATCGTCGACAGACCGATTTCGTGCTTAAGTGACTGTAGCTCCAAAACGTCGTAAGCTACGATGATGTGGTTTGCGCCATCAGTTTTGCCAAAAAAAGTTCTAAAAAATGCCGCAAACTGCATCTCAATACGATGTCTTGAAGCGATGTTATAGATGTTTAAAGTTCCGAACGAACGTACGTACATACATACATACGTACGCAAAGACATACATGTATATGATACGGATTTCTATGATACCCCAAGGTTCTTAAGACCCCTCCTTTAAAGAGATCTCGGAATTGGAGGGTATCACCATACTTCCATTTTCATGGAAGTAAAAATCAGTCTAAAACAACCAGAAAAACTTTCTGACATACGAGTGCATAATGAGTTGGTCTAATATTTTCCATTTATTAGTTGTTTCGAGTTATCGTTGAAATATTTAAACTAACAAAATTTGCATTGTGCAAACACGTTGTTTTGCAAGCCAAGCAAGTATGGCAGTAAGACGTTGTTAGTAGTACTAATAATTGTATGAAGTGCTGAAAGAAATAGTCACAAATGTGTAATAAATATTTCAAGTTTAAATCAAATTTTACATTTCTTCTGCTACTGTCAGAAGTAGCTTGCTTTTAGGGGATATTTCAAATTTTTTATGTCCAATTTCATCTCAACGGTCCAAGTACTAAGTTCTAATCTTAGTCAAAGTATAAGTACAAATATAAGTATGGAATATATTTAAATAATATTATATTAGACATTCGAATCGATTTATAAAGGTACTTAGAATCTTTCCAATGATCTAAATTTGGGGCGCAACAGCCCACGGTGGTTATGGCAACTACACACCACTGATGTGTTGGTACTAATGTTATTTCTTATTTAATGCAATATTTCGTAAGTAACATAACAATACTAATGTCTAATGCTCAAAAAAGTGGATAAATAATTGATCTAAATGTTATCTAAAAGTTAGATAAATGAAGATAATTTGCATAAAATGATATCTTCTCTAACTTTAGTTTTTACAGGAAAACCAAAATTGCTATGGTAACGATATTAAATCTTAATAAACGCAATTTTTACATAAAATAACTTTTCCATTCACTGAAAAAACAAGCGATTAATTAAATGTTAATATAATAAAAATTCAAATCGCTAGTTAATAAAAAAAATCATTTTTCCCCCATGATTTAATTGAATTTGATTATAACAGAAAATCATATTGACGTTAAAAGCTCCCTGTAACCACATAATATTTTTCATTAAAAAGACTTGATTGAATAGTTAAAAGGGTAAGAAAAAAGTGTGTAAGTATGGATAGAAGAAGAGGTTCCAAGTCGAGGAAAGGAGGTATAAAACAGAGATGGGTGAAAATTGGCCAAAATTGAATTTCACTTGATTTACATATTGGAGGGAACAAGGTTCGAGGTCCTGTCTTCCTTTTTGCCTTTAAAGAAAATTTATTATTCTTCCTATCTGACGTTTTATTCTGGCGTTCTGCCTTTTTTTCCCCTTTACGCTAGAATTTTTTTTATTTTATTTATGGTGAGAGAAGAACCTCTGGAAACTTCTAGCTTGGATACATTATTTCAATTTTTTTATTATTTTATCCCGGTGAATAACAAAATACAAGAATCGAAGTCTTATTTTTATTTATCATTTTGTTATTACTCGAAGATTGAGGGGGGTAAAGGTGGAAAAGGTAGTTTGTTGCGTGATTACCATTTTGATGGAAATCGGCACTTTGAGTTTGTTTTCGGCGCCGGATTTTTTTCTCTTCAACCAGTATTTTCTCTTTTACGCCTCCTTTTTTTCTGTGGGGGGAAATTGTTTTCTAGTTTGAAAGGCAGGATCCCCTCCCCCCGGATGGTTTGTTCGATTAGTCTCCCCCCCCCCTCAGTTGAGAGAACAGATAAACACAGGACCTGTTGATTCTCCCTCCCCCCGAAGGCTTGACCCGCATCCACTTGCCCCTGGTCCAAATCTGTTTGCTCTCCCTCCACTTTTTTTTCTCTTCTTCAGTTCGAGAGGCTATTTGCCTCGCCTACTCAGTATTGATAGCACTTTTTTCTCTCTCTCTCTTTCATTCTTTATCTTATAAATTATTTTAACAATTGTTTTGATTATATAAAATTCTCGTTTTTTTTCAATATGATATCACTTTCAACATGATAGACGGCTACAGGAAATGATTGGAAAGACAAACCAGCCACATTATATCAGACAGTGGAAGTATTCAATGGAAATCGAATCAAGTATATGCGCTTTAAAGGAATGTTCCAAGAGGAAACACCTTCATTCTTTTGATCATACAGATAACATATTTTAAAACATATTTTCCTAAATATCATATAGAAACATATTTTTAAAGATCATAAGTTTATAATTAATTCAGATTTTTTCCCTCTAAAGAAGTACATTTGCGCTAGTGTAGTTTAAAATCAAAAGAATACACGTGTCTAATTAAAATTAAACTTATATATAGAAAATTAGTTAAGGGAGAGTGTACCTTAGATACAGGATTAATAATAAAACCTGAACAGTCTGAATCCCTCATCTGATTTACTTAAATTAATCAGTCTACTTACAAAAACCACAAGGGCACAGACCTAGATGGCCTTTTAAAGGGTTGAATGCTCTTTACGGCTATCAACTATTGGGCAATAGTTACAGGCAATATTTACTGTCGATAGAAACGAGAAGTAAAGAAAAAACATTTGACTGCCGTGTAGCATAATATACTATTTTTTCCGAGATAGCAGACAATGAAAAAAACATTAAATATTAATCAATATAATTATAACAAATATTATTACATACTTAAGATTTTGAGAGAAATAAACCTTAAGGGGGTTACACTATAAATAAAGATAAATAAAACGCATTGACATCTAGTGGATTTTAATCGTACTAAGAAGCATTTTTACAAAGATTGCAGCGCTATACGGCACTTTTGATAACTACCCGTAAGACGTAAAAAAATTTTTACCTCCAAGGAGGTAAACATTTGTACAACAGTGTAGGAGTAATGAAAAGATGTTTTAAGTCCACGTTATGAAAAAAATGGATTTTAGCTATGTTTTTTATGCTCTAAAGTTACTATTTTACAGTCTACCACGGAAAACATTTTTTTTTTGTCATTGACACATATTTCAAACACCAGGGAATATTTTCGGTTCTGTCGGTCTGTCTATGACTCAATATAAAAAAAATCTGAATAATTACAAGATAAAAAGAACTTTTTATATACTACGTTTTTTAATTTAATTAATTCATTTTTTATTTACTTGGTTTACTTATTCTTTTTTGCTGTCATTCAATGTTTAGCTCTCAAAAAAAATCTTAATTTTGGAATCTGTCAAAATGAAGGATTGTAAATATTGGGGATATGACAAAACAAATAAAATAACATGCGGATTTTTTCCGAACTAACTTTCCATGAAGCAAATTTGCTGAAAACGAATTAAATTCTGCTGAAAAATTACTAAAAGCATTAAACTAATGCATTGTTATCGTGTTCTGAGCTGTTCTGAAAGTTTCAAATGTCTAGCCACTCGGGATGTTAGTTAAAATTCGATTGCAAGATTTGTACCGGACAAACAAACAAACATACAAACAAGAAACCAAGTTAATAAAAACGTATTAAAAAATACTCGTGAAATTTTATTGAAAATTGGATGGAAGGTATAACTAGGTTAAGTTTTAACCTTCTGCGTTTTTTTGTTTTTCTTCCACATGCGCACATTTACAGCTATATCTTGAAAAATACTAATCTGATTTTTATGAAATTAGGATGGTTTGTCGAAAGTAGCCCGCAGATAACCTTAGATTAAATTTTGCTAAATTGATACTTTAATTCACGTATAAAATCAAAACAATTTTGACAGATTAAAAAAACGAAGGCATTAATTGGCAGACGATTTTATTATTATTATAATTATTTTTTGTTATCTTAAAAAAAGAGAATACAATTGTATTGTAACTAAAATTACGCAGAATTGTATTTTAAATGAATTATTGTGCTAAAAAAGAAATTTGAATTGCAAATTTGTGGGTGTTACTAACGTCATTATTCACAGTGAAGTTTATAATAGAAGGCCAGAGCTGTACAGTAGCTTTGATTATGCTAACTTGTTATACCTTCTTCGTTGTATTCAAATCGCTTTTTTGTTTCTCAGCTTATGAGTTTTTTTTATATCTATTTGTTTTTCATGTTTTTCATGTTTAGAATATTTGTTTTTTTCTTCTCTTTTTTGGCCACAACCCTGCCATAATTTGCCATAATGATATTATTGTAGCTTTTACAGAAAAAAAGGAAGGAAGAATTTCGCCTAAAAACCACATTGCTTAAAAGATGAAGGGGGGAAAACCTCGTCCCAACCTCATCTACGAGAAAACAGTCAACAAGGTATTTCTACTGATGCTCTACATATCTTCTACAAGTTGTCCCGCAAAGCCGGTCTTACACGTTACGGTATACCTGACAGGTAAACGGTGTACTATTATAACTGTGTAGTTATGCCATAATTTGGCAGATTAGGTACACTCGCTCCGGTGTACCTGTATGTACTTATCCACCATCTAAATCAGATCAAATTGCTAATATTATTTATTCTATGGCCCAGCAGACCACACATTTTGCATATTTTTCTATATTTTCTATAGAAATACGATTTTAGGGGGGGNAAGGCACTAATATAAAAGCTGGTACTTTTATTAGAACTAAGTAATTATTTAAGTAAATATTGGGGGTGGGGGGCACGCATTATTTCAATGTTTTTAGACAAAATGGCCCCAAAAATTAAACACTTTCCCTAAGTGGTATATAATATATTTGTAATATATATAATCTTCAATACCTTTCATTTGATACCCAACTCAAAATTTTAAAAAAATATTTTTTTCGCGCGACGTGAATTATCCGCCATTTTGAATTTGACCAGCTGATAATTTTGAGTTCGCTATATTTTTCCTGTGTGCGCGTCAAAATGATCTTTTATACTGGAAAGTTTCATGTCTTTATCTCTTTTGGTTCAAAAGTTATTGGAATCGTACAGAGTGACAGACAGACACAGAAACGAAACGATAAGGGTATCTTTTTACCAACGAAACCCTAATAATTAAGCAGGGAATAAAGTATTAATAATTACGTATTTTAATAAGCATATTTTAGTATACAAAACACAATATTGCAGTCGAAATAGAAATATAATAAAAATAATTGGGTAATAACCTCAACCTCTTCACAATGATAAGTCCAATAAAAGTTGAAGCAGTCCGATAACTAAATTGTAACAAAAATGGCGAGTTAAAACTTTGTTTTGATTTCCACTTATAACAACAGAATCTGACGTATTCTAACATTACTTTCGAAGTTGTAGTATATCTAAACCAAAATATCAAAACTTTTTTAGTTTATTTTTATAAATAAATACCTTTATGAATAATAAATATTAATTTTTATGAATAAATACCTTTAGTAATATTACACAATATTATTATGTACCTTACATAATATTATTACGTAAGGTTTCAAAGTTACAGAATCCGCCCTCTGGTTTTAAGTGTCTACTTTAGGATAATTAAATGTTAAGCATAATGATGTAAAGGTTTTCTTAAAACCATACTTTAAGGATCACAATATTGTATTTTATGTTGTCATAAGCTCAAATTTTTTTTGTTTAAAAACCCAAAATACGCTAATTTCTTCAAGATAAATTAATACATTGGAATAACTTGCTTGTTTAATGAAATTTTTGTTAAGTTGTCGAGTACTGGAAGAGGTTTTAACTTTCAGCTCTATTTCTAAGTTTAAAATTGAGACCCGTCAATATTTTAACAGCCCTGTCATAACCTAAAAAAAGGTTTAGTATAAAAGGTGGTACTTTTGTCGGAACAGGTTATTTTTATAAGTCTCAGGGAAATATATTAGTTCAAGTTTTGAGTTTAAATTAAGGGAAAATCTGCATTTTTTTGAGCCACTTTCAGGTCTCCTTAGGGAAGGGGAAATAACCTGTGGAAAATAAGAGGAAGGAAGCGAATGGCGATCAATTGAATTAATGAGAGATTTTTATAGGGCGCCCTTTTCCAAGGGAAGGAATGTGTAGGACGTAGGGAGAGAAATCCTGTGAGTTAAAGAGCATCTGGTATTAGTTTTAGGGTCTCCTATGATTTGTGAAGTTGAAGAATCAAACTGATTTGTGAAGCTGAAGAACAAAACAGATTTGTGAAGCAGAAGAACAAAAAATATTTGAGAAGTTAAAGAATCAAACAGATTTGTGAAGTTAAAGAATCAAAAATATTTGTGAAGTTACAAAATCAAACAAATTTGTGAAGTTAAAGAATGAAGCAGATTTTGTGAAGTTGAAAAGAAAATGATTTGGAATCCTCAGGGTATGGAAATTAAAGTAAACCCCGGAAGAAGCACATGGTATCCCATGGGGAGAAGCTTTGTAACGTCATTCCTTACCACAAGAAATAAATCTAAAGAGTTGATCAATTTATCATTAAGGATGAGATTTCCTTAAAAGCTTTCATTTCATCTGCTTAATTTATACAAAATATTTAAAGTTTTTATGTATGAAAGGCACTAATATAAAAGCTGGTACTTTTATTAGAACTAAGTAATTATTTAAGTAAATATTTAATTTTTAAGTTTTTGGTAGTATTCATACTACGGAATTTTTAAATTTTGATTTAAATCAAATTATAATTACTATTTACAAAGGGAGACAGACAGAGAAAAAGTAAGTATTTAAGTAATTAATTATTGAAGTAAGTAATTATTTAAGTAAGCACTCTAAGTAAGCATGTACTCTAAGTACATGCTAACGTTTAACACAAAGAACATTGTGTCAAAATACTTTGTCAATATAAAAATATACTGAATTCCTCATTCTCACAATGGAGTGTGTTTTAAAATATTTATTTTGTTTTTATAATTTAATGGTTTTATAAACTATCACCAAGAAACATTAAGCCTTAAGAAACGACAGGATGAAGTTTATAATACTCGTTGATTTGCTTTAAATCGAACTGGCAATAATATTGACCTAATTAAGCCATTATTATCTTGACACCCTACGAAGCATTACAAGTAGTAAAACAAGGCTGAAATGTCTAATGACAATGACATAACGTAATATTTAGCACAAATTTCAAAATTAAATAATTAATGTTTATTTCGATTCAAAACGCTATGCATAATTTATTCACGTATTACTTGAAATAAATTTGTTTAAAACATTCATCGTATACAATACATAAATTATATAATTTTAGAATTATGAAAATTATTTCAAATAAATGTATTCATATTAAAGGGATTTACAAACAACAGAGAGAGAAAGAGTGAGTTGGATAGAGAGAGTTTATTAAATCAGTAATTAAAATCAATATTATTGAAATATGCATGCAGAGGACGGTGCACACGTGGAGAGGTAAATTTATATTTAGTCTTGTTTATGATAATAATTAAACGATAATATATAAAGAATGGCAAGACCAGGGGGTTAACTGGTAAAACAATCAACGCTTTATTGTACTAGGCTACAATAAACTATGCCATCTACAGTGCCATCTAGCTGGCGCCAAAATGACAAAATATTTTTGTTTCAAACTTTAACCAACATTGTTTTTCCTCTAATAACGTTAACTCATTATCGCTATTGTTTTAAAGTAAGTAAAGAATTTTAATTATATAACTTAATATTTTAGAGTGTTTTAATTTTTTTATAAACAATATATGTATATATATATATATATATAGAGGGTGGCACTAAGGATGGAAACCCCTGAATAACTCGTCAGAAATGCATTTTTTTTAAAAAAGTTAAATACAAAAGTTTCAGGATTTTTCCTTAGCTATTCAATGGTGACCTTGGATTTGACCTTAAACATGCCCTTCAGGGTCATTTGAATGTCTACTTTGTTATTTTAAATAGGAACCCCTTTTTTATTGCGGATTTGAAAGAGCAGGGAATTTTACGTAAAATATGACCTTGACCATGTCCTTGAGCATGACCTTTAAGGTCATTCCAAGTTCAAAATTGTTTTTTGAACGGGAGCCTCTAATTTTTTATTAAGGATTGCGAAATAACTAATTTTTTTCTTTTCACAGCGGCCTTGACCATGGCCTACACCACGCCCTTGACCATGATAATATCAACTGGTTCGCACAGGTGATGTAAAATCTTAATTCAGTGCTGCGGAAGAAATCTTAAATATAAAACCAAGCAAACAAATACAAGAGAAAGTAAGCAAACTTTGGAGAAACAATACTTTTTTGAAGTGTGGAAGCAGTGGTGGCTTCTCAGTATACTCTTAGTTTTAAGGTTTGTTCCAACCAAGCAGTGTACCATCCGAGGGATCGTCACGGGCATGCGTAATAGATAAAAGCAATTCTAACAAAAAAAAGTCAAACAGTCCTTTAAAGTTTAAACTGTTCCAACCCCCGCAGGAATCGCTTGCGAAACGTTTACTGTACTGTCCAAATGATCCTCTGACAATACCAAGTTCTGGTTTTTATCACATTCACAGTTATGTCAAGCGTTACAAATGTCGACAGGAAGGTTCCCTAACGAAGGCATAGAGTAGATGTTTTATAATAGCCACTGATCCTAAGCATGAGCCCTGCTCAGAGCAAGGGGTAATAGCTAAAAAACAATATTCATTAAAAGGCTTTAAAACTAAGAGCCATATATTGTATATTCAGCAACTAATTATTTATAGCTGAATACCCGTGCTTCGCTACGGGGTGTTTTGTTTTTAATTTATAAACTACCATCGAGAAACATTTAAATTATTTTACTAAGCGAGAATATTTATATTCTATCCCTCCCCCTTATTTCTATACCCCTCCCCTTTGATGGGATAATTTGCTAATATCCCAAATTAGTAATTGATTCCAATTGCTGAAAAAAAAAAAAAATCTTTAAATACAACTTTCCGGGAAAAGCAGCGTTTTTATCCTCTTTTCTACAGAAATTTCCACAAATCTTAAAATATTTTCAGGAGTTTTTTCTGCAATTTTGGTTAAAGAAATTAGAATTTTAAAATCTTTTTAGAAGCCCCGTTCTCCGCCCGATATAAAGCTACCAA
>KZ652050.1:152125-176636 GCA_001010745.2 Gerris buenoi
TATATATATATATATACTCGTTAAATTGGTATAGGTATTCGTTCAATGTAGATTAAAAGTAAACACATCGTTGGCGAAAGCATATACACTCAATTTGTTTCACAGGCTTGAATACTTTTTTTTTTTTTTTTTCAATGTGACTTCTCTGTCTCTCACTTTCTCTCTCTATCTTTCTCTCTCTCTCTCTCAGTCTCTCTCTCTTTCTCTGTCTCTCTCACTTTTAAACTAAGTAAATATTAAAATTTAAAAGACTATATGTAGTATGACTTCAACGAAATTATTTGGAAGTGTATACAAGAACTAAAAATGTTTATAATTTGTGAACAAGAAAGTAGAAGTTGTAAATATCTCAAACATTTTTAATATGTCGTATTATACAAGAATGCAAAAACCACACAATATTGGCTCACGCAAATTTATATTATAATACTAAAAACTGTTGACTTAAGGGTTTTCTCTTATAACCATCAGTACGACGTGAACACAAATACACCTTTTGATTAAATTATAACTCCATAGGGTAAAACTTAAACATTCCTAACACTTCTATAAAATATCGCTCTGATAACCTTTCGTACGATGTAAAGTTATTATTCTAGTGTTCGTGAATTTGCAACTCTTGATTAAAAGACAAAGATTAAGAGATTAAGACACCCCTTCTAATCTTCCGTGTGGGAATGACTATACGTTAGAATTGTATTCACGTCTAAAAAAAAAGCGTTCATTACTTAAACCTCAGATTTATTTTAATGTCACTCGCTTTGACATTGTAAAAAAATCTGGATTCACTTTATAAAATTCATTAATTTATACTTTTAGCATACACGTTAATGTATATTTTATTATTAGATTGTGAGCTTTTAAAAATATGTATAATAAAAAAGACATTATTTTAATTACAAATAATCATAAAAATAAAAATATAATATATTCAGAGAATATTGAGGTAATATATCATTTTCCAGTTTCAGTGCATCAAAATAATATATTATATACCGTGATCACACACCATGCAAACAAAAGCAATTTATAATGTTGGAAATAACAATCTTTAAATAGTAATTTAACATGAAATAATGCTGCGTTCACAACTTGATTAGTTATAACTTGTACGTTAAAGAGTCAATTATCTATGGTCTTAAAATAAATAATAGGCTTGATAAAATGGAACAGTGTCGGTTGCAGTTTGCAAAAATTGATAAATCATATTTTCTTAGAATGGTTTGACAAGGTTAGGGCATATATTTTTTGGAGTCTTAAAATATCAAAGAAATTTAGACACTAAAACCATCTTTGATGTCATTAAAAACACCATTTTCCAACAATTTTTAAAAAAAAAAAACGCCTTTCGTATGACAGCAATGGAAATGACAAACAACCATTATAATATACTTCTTGTGAAGGCAGCATTTATTAATTTTAATGATAATTGTAAACAAAAAACTTGCATTTTTCCGACGATTTTATCAAATCGATTTAGATTTACACAAGGTAGAGAGTCAAATGTGCTTTCTACTGTCCATTAATAGAGCGCACTCAATAAAAAAATATAATGTTAATATTATTATTAATATTTTTAAAAAAATGCGTTACGTGCTTCAAAAATATGCAGGAAAAAATATTTTTATAATAGTAATTCAATGGAAAAAAATGTTAAATATTCAAACAAAAAAAATATCAATAGGTGTAATTAATTAAAAAAAAGGGTGATAAATCAGTGCTTCTGTGATTCAGCCTGTTTCTTGCACATGTTTGTTAACAAAACAAATTAAAAATAAAAATTGCACACAAAAAAATTTAGAAAAACAAACACAGGTGCTTATTTGGTGTTTAGAAAATTAGACGAGTTAGTCAAAGCTTCATTGTGGGGTGAGAACAAAGTGAAGTCTCGGCAGAGGGTGTCCGCATGCAGTGGCCTGATGCCTGCCTCAGCAATTCCAAAGGTATAAGGATGGTAGAAGTTTTTACGGGATCGAATTATAAGGATGTGTGGTGGGGATAACACTAATTTCCCAAATAAGATCCACGGTCTTGTTTTAAAAATTATAATTAATATTTTTCTCAAACCCATTCCCCCACCCCTTCTTTTAAAAGGTCAGTTTTACTCAAGGATTATTTTCTATACGATCCTATGACCCTCTATATATAATAGAAATAAAGTACACACATGGTCAATCTTATAAAAAATTGTTTAATTCTTTTCCAAAAAGGATTCTAGATCCTACTTACAACTTACCCTATTATCTATCATGTAAAAGGATACCAGATCCTACTCCTAGTATAAGAGAGTAATTGATTACAATCATTAAAATGTTAAGCAGTATCGGGCATGGTCACTACATAGGTAGGGGGTAACCACACAAATCTGGGTTCAATTACCAGATCGGGACCCCGCTTAATGTCAACCCAACTTATGGTATTTAAACCATTAAATAAATGGGGAGCTTCTCGAAAAATTTAGCGCAAGCCAGTTTCGGCTTGATAAACCATTGTCACCACACGGTGGTTCGACAAAAAATCGAAGATACCAGAGTTGTGGAGACATGGTTTACGGACAAGCGTTTCACACATGTGTGAAGGGTTTGGATGTATAAACTCAATATTAGATTGAGCCTGACCCCTGACCAAAGTCACCACTCTCATTGTGGTTCGACAAAAAATCGAAGACACCAGAGATGTGGACATGGTTTACGGACCAGTTTTTCAAACATATGAGAAGGGTTTTGATGTCGTGCATCAACCAAATTTTGAATTGAACCTGATAAACCATAGTAGCCCCACTCTCATGTGGATTTGACAAAAACCAGAGTTGTATCAATCCAATATTGGGTTGATACAAGGATAAACCGGGTTTTTGTTTTTAAGGACCCACATAAGTGGTTTTTGTCTTTGTGCGTAATAGAATACCCCCCCCCCCCGGAATTGAATAAAAAAACTTATTGGTATTAGTAGGGAGAATTATTCTGCAGGGTCGCAGCGTACTAGCAGTATACAGCGGGTAATAATATAATGCACGTTTAACGCTACAACTTAAATTTAAACATAAAAAATCTTTCCTTAATCGAAACTGAATTTAGTAGTGTAGATGAGGGAACATGCGCAAAATCTTCTAATAAAGGTAATAAGGAAAGGATCTGGCTATTGGAGATAAAAGAAAAAATGAGGCGGCAGTGTAATTGAAATGGCCAAAAAAGGTGCTTTTTGATGGTGCTTTCAAAGTGGAATTTTGAAGTGGGTTATTGGTTTTTGTTTGAAAGGGGGTCGAGAGGGTACCTTTGGCGGCAACGACTCCCTTGCTAACTATGTTAGGTGGCTGAACTGAAGTGTAGGGTGGCCTGTGAGCGGCCTGAGCCGGTTTCGTGTGACCCCGCCTGGGTCCAGGAGTACTGCTCGGTACCCATGACTTCCTCGCTGTAAACACATTTTCTACTTTAGATAACCTTTGGATAAATTTATTTTAACACTTCACTCGACATAGATTGGCAAGCCCTTAGTTATGAGTAAATAAAAACAAATCACAACAAATATTTAAATGTGAAAAAAATCTGTTCAAACATAGTTTCCTTAATTAAAAAAAAAATAAAAAAATAAAAATAGTAGACGCTTGTGGAAGGCTGTGAAGACCGGCGTTCACATATTTTTAGGCAAGGATTCAATCGGGAAACTTAAATTAGAATAATAAAAAATGCTTTACTAAATTAAATAAACATCCTTAGACTTAATAAAATAATAATATAGTACAAGAATATACATAAAAATTATCATATACAATATAAATTAATCAGACGTAAGTAAATACGAAAACAGCCTGAAAGAGGAGAAAAAAAAATGTAAATTCATATAATTTAATCTAAGATAAATAATGACAATTTTATTTTAAGTATGAAATGAAGATTTAAGAGCAGAAAATTTATGTTTTGTCACTAATTCTCGTTTCTTGGAAATTTTACATAAATAATGAATTGTTAATTAAATGTCCGTTGTTTTATGTTGTTTCGATTTATTCTAGTTTATTTTAATTGTTAATTTAATGTAATTGTATTATGTGCATACCTGTACAGACCGCGAGTGAGGAGATGTTTAACCATTTTTTTTTTTTTTTTTTTTGACGAAGGAACGAATTTTCTGTTCCATGGATCATATACAATTTTTTAGACACTAACATTACGTCCCTCACTAAATTATATTATAGGCTTGAAAATGGCTTGTCGGGCCGAAACGATGCCACATAATTGAGAGTTTATTTCATATTACCCTTAAGGATCCACACTTCACATGCAACTAATTAAAGGGGACATGTACAGATTTTTGATAAAAAATGAAAATATTAAATAAATAACATACTAATAAGTGATCTGAATCGAATGATGTCTTATTTAATTTTATTTTTGAACTAAGTTTATCTTGAAGCAAAGACGCCTGTTTGAAAATCCTAGCAGGCGTAACTAGACTGGCATTGGGCAACTGGACACTGACCAATAATGATATGATTAAATAAAAATTCTCCATTTACAATTTATGATGCAATCCTGCAATCCTAAATCTTATACATACTAATTCAATTGCCACACAAAATCAAGTGGACTATTATACAACTACCTTTTTGAAACAATTTTGATACATCTGATTTGAAACTGCATCGGCAGATGAACTAATAATGCTAACTAATATTTATCACAAATGATTTCATACATTATATTAATAAATAAATTAGTTTATTTATTTATTTTATTAAATGTCATAGGTACTACATGTCTCTAATTTATTTATTTTTAAATTTACCTAGTAATTTTTTCCGTATAAATTACTTACAATTTTTTTTCTTGCTTTTTATTTTTCCTAAGAAGAAAAACTCCCAAACCTCACCAAAAATAGAAAAATAAGAAGAGGCAAAAGAGAAAAAAAAGGAATAAAAATGGATAGTAGAATTGACGAAGTTAATCAAGCATGTAATCCCAAAGGTCCAGTTTTCTACTGGGTAACAGCATTGCGGCTAAATCCAGAGATAGAAAACCTAAAAACCCTCTTTCAGGTAGTTTGTACGACAAAACTTCTATCTATATCCGAGATAAAAATCGATTTTAGATTACAAGAATTTTAGCTTGTCTAAGATTGTCCATGTCGACAATCTTGTAGAAGGGACTTTCTTTCTCCATATTCCCCTCTGATATCGCTGATTTTGCAAAACATATAACAACTATAAGTTAACAGATATATAACATATAATAATATTTTAAAGAATAACCAAGTTTGTTTCTTTATTTTATAGTTTTTTCGTAAATAGCTTTTTTTATTTTTTTGACAATAACTTTGCATAATAACACTTTAAAAAAGAAAAATGAGTAAAAAATTAGGCTAATTTAGTTTTTAAATAAAACGTTTACTAAAAATATAAAAAAAAGAATTGTTAAAAAAAAAAACTTTTTTAAAAAAAATTGCGAGTACCTAAATAAACAAAAAAAATAATAAACATAGATAATACAATAAAAGAAAACCTAAATGTCAAAAAAGCGGGTCAAATAAAGATTAATTTACTTTTATGGCTTCTGGTACGTTTTCGTTTCAATTTTTTTTTTTTTCTTTTTATTATTTACTAACTTAACTTGGTTTGAAGGGAGGAACAAAGAATTAAAAATAATAACAAAAAAAAATGAAAATGAAATAAGAAGAAAACAAACTTTTTTTGAGGGAAGGGTGGAGAGGGGGAGAGAAAAACAAAATTAAAAAAAGACATTTTTATATTTTTCCCTTTTTTCTCGCTTGGAGAACACAATTGATGTTATTCGACTGAAAATTTTGACTTTTTATTTTGATTAGAAACCAAAAAAAAAAAAAAAAAAAAAAAAAAGATGATTTTATGTGGGAAATGGGACATTTCTACCTTAATCATCTGTTTTGTTTTTTTTTGTTTTTATTTTCACAAAATCAACTATAAGTAATAGGAAGAATTGAAAATGTATTGATTTTTAGCATAAATGTAATGTTTAGATAATATAATGTAATGTATGTTTAAATAATAAATGTATATGTATGTTTTAGATAATATAATCCCTAAAACGAAAGTTAAATAATCTTAACTTAATACTAATTCGATGATTATTGTTATTCTAGAACTGAATTTAATTAAATAGATATAATATATACAAATTAATTTTATGAAAGAAAGAAGAGTTGATACATTTTGTTCTTTTTTTAGCAATTTAGCAAAAGTTTTAGGAAATATTTAAATCTTGATATCATTATACATCTCCTATTTATTTCACGTTATGAATTAGAACCTCATGAACTAATAATTAATTTTTACCAATACTTAAATATTACTTATTATAAATGAAGATTGAAGTTTTATACCAAGTGAAATTGAAACCAGTTACGATTAAGTTGTTTTTAATGGCTACAATATTTTTATAAAAGCCACAACAATAGACTTAGGAAATTATTTCAGTATATGTATAATTACTCGTTTTTTTTTTGTTTTTTTTTGTTTTTTTTAATAAACATGCCACTTTAATTAAAGATAGGAAGAGAACGATGTAAAGTGAATATAAAAAACAAGTTTAAATGTATCTTTTTTTTAGAAGGGAGACGTATACATGTTGTCACAGAATATCTATTATTAAATTTAAGAAATGATAGAAGACACTTAAATGAACTTATTTTATTAATAAACTAGTGTCTGGAAATTTCTCGGTGTAAGATAAACTAGAAAACCTTTAAAAACAATCTCAATTACAACAGGAAAGAGCAATTAATAAATTGAAGAAGTTAAGTTAAGGGATATTTTTAATAGAAATAATATTGCATAAAACGATGTAAAAATAGCAATATGATACCGTATTTGCACACTGCAATAAGCTACACAATTTGTGTGAGAGAGAGAAACACCAAAAATTGTTCGAATAAACGTCCAAAAGAAACGATGTGTACGATTAACTGCAGTTAATATTTCGGACAAAACGATTAGCTTCCGAATCTATTTAATTTACTAGTTCATTCAGTTCACCAATACGCCGATCAAGATCAAATCTTGAAAATTGACTGAAATCTTAAAAACTGATCAAAATGTATGACAGAAGATGTAATGCTCCGCATAACTATGCCTTGCATTGTTAGCATTAATTTGGCTTCGTTAGCTGTTCCGATTCAGTACTTTTAAAATTATTCCATCAAATACTAATTTTTCTAATAAAGACCAATTTATGACACGAAAAATGACAACTGAGAAAATAGTTGTTGTTTTACAATGGTTGCTTTGATTCAACTTTTACTTTCTCAGGAAGGGGACGTATTGCATACCGTCGAGAAAGTTTTGGGTGACAGCAGATTTATTTCATTTTACCTCGATACTAAAGAATCCCCGGATACTAGTTTATTGTTGAAAAATTATTATGTAGTGTCCTTTACCATTTCTGTAAATTAGGAATAGTTATCCTGTGATACCCTATATTTATTCATTAATCAAATGAGCATTATGAAGATTCATATGCTTCTAATATTTGCAGTATTATAATATTTTATTGTAATTTATTATATTTAAAAATGAAAAATTAATAATATTTTAGTCAAAGATATTTTGTATTCACCTAGTACCTTACGATTTTTTTTTAAAAAAGAGAAAAAGAGCCATATTTTCCTGGCTCTTGTTCTACTTTCATCACTTTGTACCGTGGAAGCATTAAAAAACCAAAAGGGGCTTTTTCCTTAGCTTCGGACCGGCTCACGCCACTTCCACTTCCAACCCAGTAAATACATCAGAGGAAATTCTCTCTTTTCTCCGTCCCGCTTGTAGCAAGAGTAACACGAAAGCTACCAGGGGTCTCTAGTAACCGCCGAAAAGGTTTTAGGAGTTACACCGGAGCTAGCCAAGGGAGTTCCGTCGAAAATACTTCTTATCCTCTCACACCATCCTCCTGGACTTGAGGCACTGACAATTATTTATGTAGTACATAGGAGAAGGGAGCTGAAAAGCAAAAAGCACCGAGCTTCACGAGTTTGTCTCTGGGCCTCCTCTTGCTCTAGTTATACCTTCGTCCGGGTTCGGCCCTAACCCTACCAGAACGGCCCCCTTCGTACATACTTTATGTTACACCAAAAGAGGGATTGCAATGAACAATAAATCATGGATAAGGCCTCTTTTTTTCTCTCCGCAAACTTTTCTTTTTTTATGTTTTTAACATGTCCTTATTCCGTGTTCGTCATGTTTTGTATTTTTTTTCTTTCTCTTTTATTTTTACACTTGCAAAATTCAATCATAATAATATATACATTAATTATGTGCCTTATTAAAGATGACACTTTACTTGTTGTGTTCCCTTCCTGCCTTATTATGTTTGGTCTTTCAGAGATATATTTTATTTACTTATCATTACAGTACAATCTATAATTTGTTCCTTGTTCAGATTTCATTCAAGCTTAATGCTTCTTTAATTGATGTAAGTGAAGAATGCATTCTCATAGAATATATTTTATGTATTGTATCACTTTATTTACCCTCTCCTGAAAGCTGAACTCCTCTATTATTTATACTGTGTTTAATAATTTCTGATTATACGTCTAGGTAAGGGAAGAAGCAGTCATTTAATGTATTAAAATTAAGAATATGCACATAAAAAATTATTGTATAGTTAATGATTATTCCAAATAAAGCTAAATAAGACAAAATAAATTAACTTAACATACAAAATTATCTATTTATTTTTATTACCTATGGAATTTAGATTAGTAAATACTGGTTAGAAAAAAGTAGGTATATTCAAACATTTTAATACTTAGTATGTCTAAGCGTCTTTAGATCATCGACTGTGTTTTTGGCGATGTGTGGTGATAGCGACTCATCATAGAAGAGGTGTAGTTCAATAACCAAACAACGTCTTCACACAATTATTATTGAACTACACCTCTTCTATGATAAGCGTCTTTAATCTAGTTTAATCTTTCTGAATGTGTACTTTCAGTCTCAGCAATCCATCTTAATCCTCAATCGACGTCACTTCTATTCATGTACGATGAGCAACAACTGAGTGTTCTCCTTAATCACTCCAGTAACGACATTTCATTAAATCACTGAGTGAATCACAGATACCTTAACGAGTTTATATTTTTGAATTAAATTCATTATTTCAAATAACTCATCGAACTATTCAAATCGTTGGTTGCATCTTCATTCAAAGGAAATAATATTTTAGAACATTGTGTCGACGAAGAAATTTCTATAAAAAACACAGGCCATACTATTTGTCGGATAATATTTGCATCTCGGAATTGCTTTGCATCTCCGTTGGAATTTCTATAAGAACTTCTTCGAAAACTGACTAGATATTTGCCTAGACATATTTTAAACCTTTAGAACTTAGAATTTAAACAGCTTGGTTTTCCGGTGAAGTCCGCGTCACGAAGGGTTTGAAGTCCAACGTTTCGCTTCCACGGCTAAAAGCTTCTTCAGGGGTGTGGTGCATCGTGGTGTTGACTCGAAGCAAACGCAGGATGAACACCAAGCTGTTTATTACGAGTCTACCCGCGGAAGCCTACGCACCAAGTTAACTTAGTATTTGATTGAATACGGCATGTCTACTGATATGACATACAAATATTAAGCGTTAAAAAAAGGCCTCTTCACAATCAAAACTTGAATTAACAACCAGCTTTTGGCGGCAAGTCCATCTTCAGTGCATAACCTACAATGACAGACTGAAAACAGAAAGCCTACTCTAAAAATTGTTCATTGACGGAGAGCGTTTGGTTTTTTTCTTAATATAATTATTAATTCGTCTTAATATAATAATTATATTATTCCTATTCTATTTATACTAATATAATGCTTTCTTTTAATTAATTTTAATAATTTATAAGTATCCTTAAATTGTTAAAATATTATAATACAATATTTACTTTCGCATTAATATTTATACATTTTACGTTTAATTTGTATTTGCTTTTCTCAGTCGATTATTTCCTCTGCAATATTGTCGTTTTATATTTAAATTGGCAAAAGAAGGGGACGCTTTTCTATTATTTGTCCCTTTATCCTTTTGCAAAGAAATGGATCAGATAAAGCTTTTCTTTTATTTTTAGTACAATAGAAGAGAAACTAAATGGCCTCTATCCCTAACCCCTCTGATAAAAAAATATTAAAAAAGGGCAATTCGGATATTGATCAAATAATAGGATAGATCAGAATCAAAAGAAACAAATGATAAAAATGGCTATTGTATTTATTTACGACTGAAAGAGGGTAATATAAGCAAATTAGCAGACTATATGAAAATGGGATTTTTAACGCAAGGTTTAAAAAATAAGAGGGGAACTTATTTATTTTGCCAAAATGAAGAATGGATAGAAACCAATAAAACATAAATCTAGTATACGCATGTCTTTATCTAGAGATAAAGATGTTTTTTTTATACATGGTAATGGTTTGTAAAGAATATTGTTATAATAGCCTTATTCGAAATGTTCCATTCGTAATTAAATCCATTAAGAACTTCTGGGGAAAGTCGATTCTTAGACTATTTTATGAAGTTTTTGGCTTAAAAACAATAAATTATGTAACCCTAATGTTTTTATTTGTTCAAGGATTCAATGAACTTATTAGAACGCCACTATGAGGTTTTGGTCCTAATATGTTTATTTGTTCAAGGATTCAATGAACTTATTAGAACGCTACTATGAGGTTTTGGTCCTAATGTGTCTTTGTTCAAGGATTCAGTGAACTTTAATTATTAAAACGCTACTATGAGGTTCGGTCCTAATGCTTTATTTTTTCCAGGATTCAATGAACTTTTTCGAGGAACTTAACTAACGTATAATTTTGTTGAAACAACATTAAGTGTACAAAAATAGTTCTAGTAAAGAAATAAATAGTTTTATCCTCTAAAAACAAATAATGCATTAAATAATTAGCTAGTATTACTAAATTATAATTAGAAATTAATCTAGCCCATAAACACTAATAACAGAAAAGCCTTTTTCCTTACGTTTTTTTTAATTATTTTAAACATTGAGCATTTATATATAACGCTACTAAAGTTGTATCCTATTATACTAAATTAATTTGATTTATACGAATTACCTACTATTAAAAATGTTATCAGTAAGCTTTGTCAACTTTAATCCATTTTACTGATGTTTGGTCTTATCTTTTATATTATGTTATCTTTTAGCTATGCACTACGAACTTGTCATTTTTTTTTAAATATTAAATATGAATTGAATAATTAACTTTAACGCTTAGCATGCAATTATTATGCTTTATCCTTTATTTTCTTGAATTATTTAAGAGTTATAGTAGATCTACCTATCCTCGCAGAAGTTATTGTATTATCTTTTATTCTTTAAAAATTCTTTAAATTTATTAAATTTAAAAATCAAGGAAAGGGAATTTTAATCTGTATTCATTATTTAAAAAATGAAATAATAGAAGAATGAAACAATCTGAAAAACAGGTAATACTAACTCAAATGTAAATTATTTGATAATTCCATCTCTTATCATTAAATATCAAAAAACAAAAAAACAAATGCAAGAAATGAATGGACGAATATCTCCACGAACCAATTTAATTTTCATAAAGACAGAATTTAATAATAATAAAAAAAAGGTAATAAAAAGACGTAGTCCTTTAAGGGAAAAGTGGAAAAGAAAAGAAATACATCAATAAGAAGACGAAATATGAGAAGAAAGGAGAAAATAATAAAATACAAGGGTTCTTCTTATTTTTTCCTCTGAGTAGGTTATTAAAAAATAAATGAGCAAAAAAGGTCCGGCAAAAGAGTTTTTGAGGATTGGTCCTTAAGTAGAAGAAAAGGAATTAATAAATACATAATATTAAAGTAATAAAATAAAAAAAATATAATACAAATTGTAAAAAAAAAATTGGAATAAAAAATGATAATAGTCTTCAGATAAAATAAAGTAAATCAAAACATACCATCTTTCCCTGCTCTGCTGCCCATTAACGTTGTTCTAGGCTGCTGTGAAGGCATCGGAATTTCTGAAAAAAAAAAAAAAAAAAAAAAAAAAAATCAAAATTCAAAAGTAATTAGCAAGTAGTATTATGTAGGAGTATACCCTATAACATGTTTAAATAATTAATAGTATATTATGTTACTAGGCTGTGAAGTGAGTTTTTTCTTTACCGCGGCTATTACATTTACTGTCGAGCGAAGCGAGACAGGAAATATTGCCAAGGTAAAGAAAAAACACTTCACAGTCGTGTAGCATATGCTATTTTTTCCGAGGTAGCAGACAATGAAAAAACATTAAATATTAATCAATAATCATTATAATAATAATAAATATCAGTTCAAACTTAAGATTTAAAAAAAAGAAACCTTAAAAAGAGGTTACATTATAAGAAAAGATAAATAAAACGCACTGCCATCTACCGGAATTCAATCGTACTAAGAGCCAAATTAATAAGAAATCAGCGCTCCTACGGAAGTTTTGACAAGTTCTTGTAGTACAATAAATTTTTTTTGCGTCCTAGGACGTAAACAAATTTTTCTTTACTCCCAGGAGTAATGAAAAGATTTTTTAAGTCCACGTAACGAAAAAACTGATTTTAGCTTTGTTTTCTAGGCTCTAAAGTTACTATTTCACAGCCTACCACGGAAAAAAATCATTTATATTATTATTCAGTCTGCTAGCATATGTTAATTGGTGGAAATTTTATTACAGGCGGAGATAAACATGCCTGTAGCTCGAACAAAAACATGCCAACTACTTGCACGTTTAAGCTGCTTGCATTTATGATAAATGGCATGCCTGTAGCTAGTAAGCAAGCAGATAAAAACTTAATAAAAATCATTAGCATGCCAGTTACTGGCAAATACCCTCATTTGGCATGCAAGCTTATACTTCCCCAATATGACGGCATGTGTATCTTCGCCTTAAAGGAATGATGTTGAGGAGGACTTAGTAACCAGAGGCCTATGGTTTGATAGAACATAATTTAAAAGTGGAATAAACACTCACATCTAGTGAGTAACAACTTTATACGCGACGTTACCTAAATCAAAGCCCTAAGTATACTCCCAACTCCCAACCAAGCGAATGTTATGTAAACCGCGAAGTCTACACCACCAGGTTTTTTGTCCCTCAGATACCGTTAACCACCAATTTCTTAGATCACAGTCAAAAGTCCTAAGTATTCTCCTAACCAGCAAGTGTTAAGAAAACCGCGGAGTCTACGTCTTCACGATTTCGATCCGCTGTACCCTCAGATACCGCTAAGCACCTACTATCTAGATCACCTAATTATACTAGCAACCCTCAAGTGTGAGTTTTTTTACTGACCATTGCAGATTATATAAAATACAACAAAACTTTCCCTACTTTCAATACATTCTAATGTACAACCGCTCAACGAAAAATTTATGACTTGGCCAGAAATCAGTGATTTGGTACCTATAAGCATTTTCTACATGAAGCGTTTTTATAACCTTCGAAGTTAGGGAATTGGAGAATCCTATTTATGAGTTTTTGGAAATATGATAACTTAAAGTATCATAACGTATATATATGCTGACATGATATCTACAAAAGCGTCGAACGACGACCCAAAATGGTCCTGGATATTTCTCCATCGCTAAACTTTAAACATCCTTATTCGAAAGGAAAGAAGTTCTCCTTAATTTATAATGATAGATTATTAATATAGGTATTCTTATTTTAAAAGTAAGTGATAAATTTCTTTCTCGGAGATTGAAAAAATCGTTTTTTGAGAAAGAAAGGTGGGAAAATGACCATATTTCTTCCTCCACTTTACTGAACATTTTCTTATCCTTATTTGATAAGGATAACGAAAAAGTATCCTCACTCCAAGAGAACGAAGAAGGATGACCTTAATGCTTAAAGAATATTTAGGGTTACCTTACTCCAAATATTTATATACTTAGTAGTAAAAAAAGGAGAGATATGGTATCTTCAAAAGAAATTCATAGACAACAAAAACATTCAAATCAATTTCTAGAAGAATATTCTCATACTATAAGAATGGAGAAAACTATCTTTATTCCATGAGAACGAAGACTGTTATCCTTGAAGGAATACGGAATAGATGGATATAGATATAGAACGGAGACGTTTTTGGAATAGATAAACACCAATTTTCACAAAGGACAACTTTAAAATAAATAAAACAGAAAGACTATCTTTACTCCAAATAAAAAAAAAGAGAAAGAATTTCTCACCCCCAAAAAATGTAAGATTGGATGAAGTTTCAAGAAGACTGAAACAATCATCAAAAAAAGAAAGCTAATTATTGAAATTGTTTGAGCATGCGGAACGTACGCATGAGCTAAGAGAATCCTAGACAGACGTCTGAGGAAAAGAAATGTAGGATATCTACACAGGTTGATAATATCAACTCATTCCTAACGAAAAGTAGTTTTTAAGTCCTTTTACATTCCAATGTCCACATAATGGTTGTAAAATTTAGGCTTTGACAACATGGAGATCCGTATTCAATCGGAATAAATGAGGTAAAAGAAGATAGTTCGAAAAAGCATGAACTGATCGAGTGAGACAATCAACCGAGTCTTATTAAACGTCGAACCTTTCAATAATAGGATCAGGATCTAATTGATGAGAATTAGATTGCATGTGGAACGTACGAATGGGTTTTGGGTATCCTAGACCTAGACAGGCCCTCAACGTCTGAGGAAAAGAAATTTAGGAGAACCACACAGGCTGGTAATATCAGCTTATTTCTAACAGCCAAAAAACCTCCCCAACAGCAGTTAGTGAGAGATCGAGGTCCTGGAAATCCTATTGACACGTCTCTAGCTAAGCTAAGAATTTACTTATTACTAAGGGTTGGCGTAGCCGAGTGTTTATAAAATCCTGAAGCATAGCATAGGCCATAGCATCTGGTTTAATCCCAAAAAATTAAGACACGATCAATCGAACAAACTCACCAGAATGAAGAATTTAATTGATTGATCCATCTATAAATTCAATGAAGTTTTTGAGTTAGCAACCCCTTGCACTCTCCCCTGAAGATGAAAACCAACTTATTAGTAATCATGATATTCGTGCTTTGTAAATCGAAGCTTACTTGTCAAATACCAAGCAAATTATTTTCAAGCAAAAGTTTTAACCTTGTAAGTCAACATGTTTAGATGGAAACTGTCTGAGTAATTTTGAAAGTCCGTGTGTTTTCAACCGATGCCAGGGAATAATTCTCAAGGGATTCCTTAGGATAAGAGTAATTAGGAACTGAATTTCATCTTGAGCAAATCCCTTTGAGAATTATCCATATAATTGGTTTGAAACGTGAAAATTAACGAAATATCCTACTCGGTCCCCTCCATAAGACATTATCATATTAGACTTTGGTTAAAGAAGCCTTCGCCATAATTTTGAATCTTGTTTATACATTTGGGCGAATTTCATCTTGGTCACATTAATATGGGTTAGCTTGGATCAATAAACAATTTTCAAGGGATTTTTAACAGATAACTGCAGATTTATGTTTTTAAATCAGATTTATTTTCCCTTTTTTCCTTCTTTTAAACATATATAGAAAATGGATACTGAGAAAAGTAAGTTTATACTTTTTAACATGATTCTTGATCCATCGATGGATAGAAGGGAAGCAAAATGACATATGTCTGTTCCATCATCTTGTTTAAAATGGATCGGTAAGTTTGTTACATCTGTCGAAGAGGATGTAAATTCAGTCGAGTAAATAATACAATGCTGGAGGGAGAGAAAGAGATCCTGTAATGCAATATTCAATAAGCAGTTAGAGACGAGACGTTATAAGGAAATATGGTCCTTGTGGGTTTGCTAGACCGAAGACCAGTAAGCTCAGAGATATGAGCCTAGAGAGGTTAGAACAAGACCCCGGTAGACCAGTAAACCGATAATGGTCTTGAAAACGGAATAGAAATGGCCTTTTTTACCTTTTAGAATAGACCTTGTGGTTAACACTATAACACCTTCTCCGACAACCGAACTGTCATATACAAATACCTTTACCATGAAAAGGTATAAAGTCATTTTAGCTTTTTCACTAACATACATATAAATGTGAAGACTAAGAGTATCAACAAAAGGCGAGATAAAGAAAAAGAAATAACCTCATGAAAAAACATATATGTCTATTTATTTATCGTAAATGTCATTGACAATAAATATTAATGGCAAAACCACAAAATATATAATTTATTTGATGTATCCATTTTTAACGAATTGCTCAAACTGCAATTGTTTAAGAATGACTCTAAATAAACTAGGTTTTACAGAAATTTATTTTGTTGGGATCCTATAAAATTTATTTAAACCCCTATAACATTTATTTTGTGGCTTTCATAAATGTAGAAAAGGAAATATAATAGAAGAGTAGAGTACTTGATGAAATTCTTTATTTAATCAAATTAAATAAAGAACTTACATCGTTTCGCTATGCTGTCCTCTTTATATTGATTATACAATTGTCTATTTCTATACAATTCTATTTTTATATATATATTTTTTTTTGAGGTTTCAGGGGGCGATGAATTGGTAATAGAGAAAGAAGAAATAGATCTAATACATCAGGTCAATAACAATCTAGCTCTTACTGTACCTATTACAAAAATAAAATATTTAGTAGGTTTGAAGATGTACCAATTCTCAGCAAAACCTAACCGTGAAACGGTTAAGGGGACTGGAACCCCAGCCAAAAAAGTAAGCCTATCAAAGAAGTATACCTAGATTGTGGCCAAGTATCCACCTTCTTTAGACCTCAACTTCACTATTACTTTCATGGGCAAGACTACTCTTTTATTTTTATTGCTTAACACTTGGCCAGTATTTGATTGATGATAGGCTGTCTTTTTTGGGAGATGATCTGGAACTTTTTTTTCTGTCTTCTTATTATCCTCTTAACTCCTATCTGACTTCACATGATAATGACGTTTTACAACAAATTCAGAAAATGGCCAAGTGAGTCTTCCTCAAAAATGTACAGTGAAGTTAAGTTATGGCCTATACAAGGTGCAGACTTAGCTCAATGTGGGATATTACTACTTTGATAGGCAAACTTTTTTTTGGTGGGGTTCTAGAACTTGGCCTTTTTTCACGGTAAGGTTTGTGGTGAGGATTTCATTCTTACTCGCTTCAGCATCATTGGTGTTGACTTGATTTTTATTTACGTATTTTCCCTATATGTTATATACATTCAATAGTCTGAAATTCATGGGTTTGAGGTTGCTGAATCCGACTGTAAAGTCTAAATTTATGCTATTCGTGCCAGTCCCGGAAAATGCGCCAAAGTACTACCTAAAAAAAGCTGTTGCCTTATTTTATTTTTTTTTTTAATTTTTTTTTTAGTATTGGTGAACTTTGCCATGACTAAAAAGTCCGCATAATTATAATCGTAGTAGGCAACAACATTACGCACAAATTCTATTCTGTCCCAAAGAACTGGGGAAAAAGTTTACTCTCAGTTCTCATAGTCCAGGAGAAATAGTGCAAAAAAGTGTCTGGCTAACATCAAGCTAGAATTTTGCTCAGTCGGCTAAGTCCATCTGCGGGACATAGCATTGGCAATTGGCATTTGAAGAAAAAACAAAATGATAGAGAGCAGCCATGTCCCGCCCTTTATGGTAGACAATTTGATTTTCATGATCCTGAGTACAAAAGTAGTTAGCAGACAAAAAAAAATCAAGTTGACGTTAATTTGTCTTGGAGTAAATGGAAAATAAGGGGGCCTGGATGGACCAGAGGCTAGCGCGCTTGCAGTGTGATAATGCAAGTTAAGCAGCCTCGAGCATTGTTAGTAGATGAATGGGTAAACGCTTCTAACCACAGCTCTGGGTTCCGGACCGGGTCCCCCGCTCAATGTCAACCCAGCATTGTTTAAATAAATGGGAAGCTTCTCGAAAGAGTGGCGCCACCATGTGTCGGCCTGGAAACCATGATGATTACACTCCTGGTTGTTATACAACCGGGAGGGGAGTCATGGTTACCGCGTCCAAATCTTCACACAAGTTTGAAGATTTCGGTCCCTAACCCGGGTTTGATGAATGGACCCACCTAAGAGGCCTGCAACTTAGGGGGTAAAAGCCCCCCCCCCCCGGAAAAAAAAGGGAAAATAAATAAATTTGATTGGGAGTAATAATTGAATAACTAACCTATTAAATGAAGTAGCAGTTTTAGAGGGCTTGTAGCGGAATAATAGATATCGCGCTATCTTGTGGCAGCAAATTAGAATTTATAAAATAAAATATACTTGATTTGAAAAGAGAGTAAGTGTGTCATTTGAGCCATCTAATCAGAAATAAAAACAGACAACAATTACGAACCCTATGAGGGATCAACGTAAAAAATAAAAATAAAATAATCAAATCTACCTCCAAGTAAGTGTCAACCAACAAAGGTATAAAATAAGTCATGGAATCAATCGTACTTCAATTCAATAGTATATTGAAGATCTTTGAAAAACAGTAGCTGTATGTATTATGAGTTTTTTGTTACCGCTTACCGTTAATTCATAAAAAGTCTTGCCTTAAAAAAACATTGCGTTCGTCATTGTTCATCTTTTTATGGGGGGGGGGGGGGATAAAAAAAACGTTTTTTGGATTTGTTTAGTCAGTTTCACGGCTATAGCTACAAGTGTACACCATTTCAAGTTTCCAGCAATTCTGGAAGTCACTTATAGTTCTGATTTGAGTGAGTGAGCCAGTAGCAAAAATGTTAACTTTGAATCCCCCTTGTTGAAGAGGCTGTGTTTTGGGCTCATTTTTTTTACAGTTTTCTAAGCTACTTAAGTTTAATCTATGTTTAAAATTTCAAAAGCCCATCGTAAAAGCCGGGCGAATCGGTTGAAGTAAAGATACACTGCATGCTTATTGGAAAATACCCTTACGCACTGCCATGCGCTCAGATAAAGGAATGAAATATCACTTACGATAGAATACTTAATAATGTCCTATGAAGATACTTAAGGAAAAACAAATAAATATTTAATCAGAAAATATTTTTGAATATCACTACACTTATTCTGGTTTTCGCAATTATTAACGGACGAAACTAGGAAACAGTTTAGTTTCTAAATTTTAACATCTGCAGTATGAATATAATGAACATGCGAGTAAAGGAGAGAAAAGAAAAATTCTTATAATAAAATGCATTAATATGCATTTTTATTAATGCATGATAGGTGAAAAAGCTGTTAGTGTGATCTTGTGCAACGTAACATCTTGTGCAAGGTAACAGGGAAGCTTCATATTCTAAACAATTAAAACATAACGGTCAAGCTTGGGTAACATATTTTTTACAGATTGGGTAATTTTTGTAGTGCAGCTTTTGTGTAATATGGTATAAATGAAGCAATAGAATCAAGTTACAAATTAATATTTACCGTATAATCTTATGGAGCCTTCTGTTTCTCCTAATGAATTTTTGGAGATGCATCTGTAAGATCCAAAATCTCTCACAGTTAAGTTGCGCACTGTTAATTTCATGTACGTCCTGTAACTGTTCTCTGAGATCTTTGTGATGTATTTCTTGGTGGGTAGAATCATGACACCGTCGTACACCCAGTAGGATATGGCCCGGGGATAGGCCTCTGTGTTGCACTCTAGCGTCACGTCAGTACCAGCAGGAGCACCTACTAATTGATTAGGCACCCAGATCATTGGTGAAACTGTAACAGAATAGTTCAACATGCTTAGTTGATATAGTGTTTTTATTCTTATTTCTCTTAAAGTAATATGATTTTGGCTGAGATGAAACAAATTAGGTGACCAATACACTAAACAATATAATTTATCTTAAGCCTGGTTTACACGATCCAAGTATACTATTATATTGATCAAATCCACTTGGTCCAAGTGTTTGTGGAACTTTGAAGTAAGGTTTACACGATCCAAGTTTACTTGGTCCAAGTCACTTTGATAAAATCCACTTGGTCCAAGTGTTTGTGGAACTTTGAAGTAAGGTTTACACGATCAAAGTATTCTCGTACTTGGTCCAAGTAGTGGAACTTTGATACACTGTAAAATAGAGGTTAAGATAGATTGTGTGAAATGTTTTTTCCTTTAGAATTTACCAGTTAAATTTTATTTATTAAGTTTTATAACATCGGTGATATATCATCTTCTGGTTAACAAAACCCAGCTCAACCTCACATATGTCATATTTTGACGGCTTGTTCTCGTAATTTGTCTGGTGGGCGCCATTTTTGTTTTTATCAAAGTCTACTTGGGTGGAACCCATCCTACTCAACTTGGATGTCCAAGTTGACTTTGATACACTGTTTAAACGATCCAAATAGCGTCAAAGTAGAGTCTAAGTCTAAACTGACTTGGTTTAAGTATACTTTGATCGTGTAAACCCGGCTTAAGTGATTATCGGTTAGATCTTGTTTCACATATATGAGATTTTAACCAGAGAGATTGGTGTTGACACCTTGATGTCAGAAAAGTGAGTAAACTACTTCTCTTCTACGCCGTCGAGGATGTATAAATGTCTGTTTTTAAATGCAGCACACATATTTTTCGTTCCACCTTGACTTCATGTTAGTTAAGAATTGAAGGGTAACAATAATTATTGATTTATACATTTTTCACAATTATTATTGGGCACACATAATTTGACAGTTATCTTGATTAATAACAATGGAAGTATGAAATTATCAATAATATCCTAAACATTATACCTTACACATTGTATGAATTAAATTACCTCATAGCTATTACATTGTGTTATGCAATATACACAAAGAACAGCTTTATTATTCAATATTCAAGTTACAATTTTTTTATAGAAATATTGAATATAAAAAAGAATGGAAACGGCGTCAAAAATGGTTAGAAAGGGGTAAAACGATAAATAAGAATCAAACTGCGATTCATTCAGAAGTTGTTGAAAAATTCAAGTTGCGAGTGTAGAGGCGAGGCTGGGGAAAAGATTTTTATCTTTATAGTAAAGTCGGGCCCTGGGAAATATAAGCTATGTAGAAATGAAGATATACTGGTATGGGCTTGTAGCATCCAAACATGGTTCCCTCTACTAAATTATGCATTAGAAGCTGTCTCGATAAAAAGAGTTGAGCGAATTCCCCAACCGACTTTGGATAACATGCTTACGGAATAACTTGCTCATTGCCTTCTACAATTTCTTTCTACTTTAACATTTGAGGATATTTGAATTTATTTTTTTTCCAAGGTAAAAAAGAAGATAATGCAGCATCTATTTATATATGCGTTGTTCTTCAAACAATTTAAGATGTAGTAGCGTTTTTATTTTAAATTTCATAGCCCACCTGATTTTGAGACCATTAAAGCTAACAAAATGACGAGACAGTCCTTACTTTTAGAAGTCTGAGTGACCTTGGGACTTCCTTGCCTAAGAGCTCACAAAACCACGAGATGCGATTTATCCTCTCAGAAGATTTTTTTTAATTTTAAGCCTAATAGACATTAGACCCCAAAATTCGAAGATCATAAAAACAATTAGGAAATTATAACGATTAATCTATAAATAACTGCTCATGGAAGTAAACTGCCAGTTTATACTAGGATTAGATTAATTCTTTCACACATTTTCATTCTCTTAAAATAAAAAATAATCCGTTTCGTTAGTTAAACAAAAAAAGCCCTTATAGTTTCGTTCCTGTGTCTCTCTGTCTGTTTATCACGCAGTGCGGTCCCAATAACTTTTGAATCAAAAGAGATAAAACATGAAACTATTCAGCATTAAAGATCGTCTTGACGTGCACACAAGAAAAATATAACAAACTCAAAATTATCAGCTGTTCAAATTCAAAATGGCGGATAATTCATTTCATGAAAAAAATATTTTAAAATTTTGAGTGGGGTATCAAATGAAAAGTATTGATGATTAGATTACAAAAATATATAAAACTTGTGTAAATTCTTTAATTTTCCGGAAATTGTTAAAAACGCAATATTGTTAAAAAGCATCAACATTTTGTGTGCTCCCTCCCCTCTTATTATCATAACTAATTTCATGCTCACAATACCTACGAAACCCTTTTTTTATGTGAGACTTCGCGCACAACCATTTTATTATAAGTTTAGTGTTGCACATAATATTTGTTAGGTACTACAGCGTTACTTCATTGATGTTTTTTTTTCAACCCATTATTGTCTAATTTATTATCCCTCTTTCTATTTTGACCTGTCAATTTTGCTTCCGAGCTTACTCGATTTATCTGCCCTCAATTCAAAATGTTCCAAGTTAGATATCCGTCTCAGACATCAGGGAATAATTTTGGTTCCGTATCTGACTGTCCAGAATTTTTGCGAAGCAATATATCTATCGTTAACAATCGTCTGATTTTAATTAGGTAAATTTAGTTGGTAGATATGGTAGGTCATAATTAGCCCATTTTTGGTCCTATAGTCCTATATAAGTTTCAACCTTCTGCACCCATTTATTTCTTAAAATCAGGATCATTATAATAACAACAAAAAAATTAAATAATCCAAAATATTTCAATAAAATAATTTCTTACAAAATATTTAAATAAATTTAATAAGAGAAAAATAATGCTTATGTTGATTGTTGTGATTCTCAGAAAAATTAGAATGCTGCAGTCTAATTATGCATGTAACTTACTTTAATCAGTTTCTAGTATTGTGTTCAGTGTATCTTATTTAAATAGGATGAAAGTCTAAAGCCGTAGAACTGCTAAATATTTTGTACATGCAACAGTGAAATAGCTTTTATCCATCTAGTCCCATTCGAGATAGAGGATGAGAAAAAAGAGAATATTATAATAACATATATAGGTATAACAATGTAGAACCGTCATGTCGCAAGCCATTCAGATATTTTATGCAATATGGTTCTATGCATGTAGCATGTATATGAGGAAGGAAAAGATAACATTATCTTCGGTCCTTTTTTCATCCCCCCTGTTAGACTATACACTGATAGGGAGCATATTGTGCTAGATTATGGAAGGGAAAGGTCTCTGGTAGAAACACCGCGGGTTTCCCCTACGAGTTGTATCTACTCTAGAACATAGCACGAAGATGGCTAAGGGACATAGAAAAGCTAAAAAGAGAAAGATTTATATGTCTGAAGATAGAAGGAAACCCTTAGGGACCTTTGGAGTGTAGGGAAGTCCCTTTCCACAAGGGACTACTTCACTTCAACTTCCTTTACTCTTTGTGTATCATAGGTGACGAAAAATTATGCAAAACATATTTTTCATCCATATTCTTGAAACACAATAAAATTATCTTGCCGTTTTATCACAAAAATAAACAATTTAATTTTTATATTATGGTAATACCAAAAACCAAGGAATGAAGAAGGAATTAAGATTCGTAAAATTATTTGTCTTCAACTAAAAATCGTGTACTCCAAAACTAGATAAAGCAAATAATAGGTCTATAAAAAAAATTAATTTAATATAACGTACTTATTATATTTATAAATTAGTGTAACCCCTAGAAGTCAAAATATCAATGATAATTTCGAATATGAATCCAAAAAGTTCCGTAAGTTCTATTCTTTATATATAAATATGTTGACACATTCCGTTGTGTTGTATTGATAAATTATTGTTCCAAACAAACTAAATTGGCTCATTGTCTTGAAGCCGAAAGTAAAAAAAATAATAATAAGGCATAGTTTCTGAAAATGTTAAGTTAAATCATCAAACTATACAAAAGTAGACTATTCTCATTCTCAGTAAATAAAACGCAATAGGTAATTTCACATGCTTATGCCGATTGCAAAGCTCTGCAGCTACATTTATACCGGCAGAAAAACAACTATGCTACATCAATAATACAACAACTTGCAAAGTTCTTCTAGAAACGCTGGTTTGGGATGCCTGGTTACGGATAAGAGGATTCGTGATAAAAGTATGTAGAGATAAATAGCGAGTCACACGCAAGACAGACTTTTAAGTCCTTTGAAAGGATTATTAGTTCAAATGACGTTATTAAACTTAACACCTTCTTTAATAGTTATCATATGTTAATTCTGTTTGACGGATTCTTTTCCCCAGGTGTTTAATAAATACTCAAAAACTTATAGTTTTCATATATTTTTTTATTATTCAGAGACGTTTCGACCCTTCTCTAAGGTCATTTTCAATCTTTTCTAAAAATGAAAAAACATTAACAATAATTAGTTAAACTCCTTTATCTTTTCATATATTTTATATACAAATAACTGTTGTTCATGAATAACAAGACTTTGACTATTTCTTTTAAATTCCTAACTTTTATGAATTTTTTTGTAATACAATTAAATAATAAAAATTTTTATACGTACGATTCAATATTAGATGATGTGTACATTATTCCTCAAAAAAGAGTTTGTCAATATTAATAAAATTTAATAATTTACAATTAGAACACCCACTTAGTCCTCAGTCACAAATGTTTAAAAAACACATTAAAATAAATATATAAACATTTTCACATTACATATTATTACTAGTTGGTCAGTTTAAAAAGAGAGTACAAAAAAAATATAAAAAACATTTGTTGGAGAAACAAAGCCTCCAACAAGCGCCATATGTTAGCGTACCTATAAT
>KZ652050.1:178116-190059 GCA_001010745.2 Gerris buenoi
TCTTTAAATTCTTCATACACATGAAAAAGATCTTTCCTATAAGTGACATGGTTTGTTGCACCATTATCCACAAACCATGATTCATTATTCTTTTCATCTTGTAAAGAATTAATTACTTCAACTGACAATGTCACTTCTTTCTCAGCTTCAACTGCAGAAGTTTCTTTAATTGACTTCGAAGGTCGACCATCAGCTTTCCATTTGTAGCAGTGTTTGATGAAGTGTCCTCGTTTCTTACAATAGTGACAAACAGGTTTCGATGTCACTTTGTTATAGGTATTTAATTTAAAATTTGATTGATTCTTAAATTTATTTTGATTTTTGGCAAATAATATTTCTTGAGATGGAATATCTTTATTTTTGGCCGAAAGAACTCTTTCGTGAGCACATAATTGATGTGTAAGATTTTCTATATTTCTCTCTGTTTTGGACATTAACATCCAACTGGACCTAAAGGAGAAATACTCTTCAGGAAGAGTTCCTAGAATCTTACAAATTAACAAGAGTTCAGGGAGATCACACTTTTTATTTGAATCACGACTAATTTCTTCTTGCAGATTTTTCCAAATATTCTTTAATTTTGAGAGATGACTGGAAATGTCATCTGATAGAATTTTCTTGTAACTAAAAAATTCTAAACATAAGTCGTAGGCTTTATCTTCTGAAACTCCATCGTACAGCCTATGGAGTTCCCTCCAAACTTCCTGAGCTGTTGTGTATCTCATGACCTTTTCCAATGTCTCTTCTGTCATGTTGGTAGTAAGTATTAGAAGAGCATTGCTATCAGCCTTTAAAAATGATTTTAAATCTTGATCATATTTATCTTTCACGGCCCGATCAGCTTTCTCTTCGATAGGTTGAGGCTTTACTAATCTTCCTTCAACGACATCTAGGGTACCTGGAATTCCCTTCAAACAAATCAGCATTTTATACTTCCAGGTGTGCCAGTTATTTTTGCCTTGAAGAAGACTAACCTGTATAACCTTCAATGATTCCATCTTCAATACACTTTTCAAACTTTTCTTTTAAAAACACCAAAAATATTTTTACAAAATTGAATTTTCAAATAATGTAATTTGAACAAAAAACACTTTTAAAAAATCTTTAAAAATTATTCAATTAAAATCAACACTTAAAAACAATTCAGAAACGTCCTGAACCCATAACCAGTTGATTATTTTATAAATTTAAGAAACGTTTAGATTAAACAAGACGAACACACTCTAATTTTATTAAACAAGTTTTCTTATGAAGTAAAGTCAAATTGTCATAAGTCATAATATGTCGTATGTCGGATGAATGACACTGCAAGTACTTATGACATACTTAAGGTTAAACAATGAACTTCAACAAGACTTACGTGAACTAATAATATTCAATGGTATTATTTTTATTTAACTTATAACGTTTATTTTTAATTTGATTGTTCGTTATTAATTTTATTATGTAATCTAATCTTTAAATTTTTTGAATATATTATTGTAGTTTTTGTTTAAATGGCCTGAGTCTGTTTTACGGTTCAAATTTGTATCGATTAGTTTAAACCTAGATCAAACCTAGTTTATAAAGTAGATTGTGAAAATTGTGAAAAGTCATACATAGGTGAAACATCACAAAAATTAAAAAGCCGCCTATATCAGCACAGTAATGATATTAAGAATAAGAGTCAAAAAACTGCTTTAAGTATACATTCAGTTAACACAGGACACAAATTTGCTTTTGATAAAACTAAAATTATGGGATATGAAAAAAACACTATTAAAAGACGTATTCTAGAATCTTTTAACATATTTAAAACAATCGATAAAAATTTGAACCATAAAACAGACTCAGGCCATTTAAACAAAAACTACAATAATATATTCAAAAAATTTAAAGATTAGATTATATAATAAAATTAATAACGAACAATCAAATTAAAAATAAACGTTATAAGTTAAATAAAAATAATACCATTGAATATTATTAGTTCACGTAAGTCTCTCCCAGTCAGCGCCACTGAGCACATAGTATATAAAGTTCACGTTGTCTCTCCCAGGCAGCGCCACTTATCTCATACCCAAATTTTTAATTTTTGTATAATAAAAAATGATCATTTAATTATAATTTATACTTCGTAAAAATAAATAATAAATTACAAAATACACACAATTGTACTACACACAGGTTTTTAGAACAATATAAAGAAAATTGTAATATCTTAATAATAATTAAGCCACTAAATGGACTCAAACGTTCTCGATGAAAAACCTGTAATAAATTTTAATAAGAACCCGAAGTAATTTATATTTTTTTTGTACTCTCTTTTTAAACTGACCAATGTAGTAATAAGATGTAATGTGAAAATGTTTATATTTTTATTTTAATGTGTTTTAAACATTTGTGACTGAGGACTAAGTGGGTGTTCTAATTGTAAATTATTAAATTTCATTAATATCGACAAACTCTTTTTTGAGGAATAATGTACACATCATCTAATATTGAATCAAAAGATTGAAAATGACCTTAGAGAAGGGTCGAAACGTCTCTTAATAATAAAAAAATATATGAAAACTATAAGTTTTTGAGTATTTATTAAACACCTGGGGAAAAGAATCCGTCAAACAGAATTAACATATGATAAGGATTATTAGTTTTATAAGGAAAGTAAAATACATATCTGTGTATGGGAGGTACAAGGCACTATCTCCATTTTTTCGTAATTGAGGTTTTAACAGTTTCCTATTTATCTTTTCCCCCCTTTTTAGAGGTACAAGGCACTATGTCCTAAAACTAGTTGGAAAAAGCACTATGAACCAACATGCTAAAGGTAAAGAGCACTATTTGGACATGTAGCTGTTCACCTTCAGAGAATTAAAAATAAGTAAGCACTATGTGCAGATAGTGCCCTGGGTATAATCCACTTAGTAGAGTGAGAGAGCTACTTGTCTTATCAGTATGGCCTTACATACATATACGCCATGAATCATTAAAAAATCAATAAAATAGCTCTCCTGAAAAATTCACAATTTGGCTCATAGTGCCCTTTACCTCCCATATACAGATATATCCTAGAGTCCTAGAGCATTAAGATTGAGTCACACTTAAAAAACGTCTTGGAAATTAAAATATATTTATGTCAAAAGAGTATGTTTAATAAATAAAAATCCACTAATAAAAATTCAAATCTTTCGACCTATATTCATCTTGCAAGTATTATAATAATCTATACTGTCAGTTTTTTCTCTCTTGTAAACCAACATACTGTTAAAATTGATGTGGAGGGACTAAACGGAGTATGGAAGAAAGGATATAAAAGTAAAAAAAGGAGGAAACAAGAAGGATATGTAAGGGAGGAGATAGAGGGGCTTACAGGGACTGTAGAGTGAGGATGAGAATGCTATAGGGAGTAGAGTCGTAACAGTGGGGTAAGCAAGGGAGGGAGTGGGCACGTTATGGGGACCGCTGGGGAGGGTTATAGGGACGTAACGGGTATCGCCAGGGAGGGAGTAGGGGACATTTCAGGGACCAGGGGTAGAAAGAGGGGACATCATTTATATTCACTGAAGTAGCTTGCGTCCAGCCAGACTTTGTCCCTGCAGACAAAATGACATAAACTCATACATCATAAAGGGCTAAAGGGAGACTTTGAGGTCAAAATAATATATTATTTATATTTTATCATTTCTCTGCCGAGCCACTACCCCACTCCAATCCTTACTTCTTTCAAAGTCAAGTCACGCTGAATGTACGGATTTTCATGTAATCCTGACGAGAACTGAATAAAATAAAGTAACGAATAAATATTACATAAGAAATAAACAAGTAAAATTTGACAAAAATATTTTTCGAAACGAAATATATAAATATATTATGTTAAACTATAAGTAGGATATTTATAAATATGTCAGCCACTCGAAGGGGCCGAACAAGGGACATTATAAGGAGAATACAGATTAGAAAAAAAATTGAAAAAACTCAACTGAAGAGTGGAGAGAATTATGTATGGGCCTTGAAGTGGTCTCTACATAAAGTAGTCCTCAACCCTCAAGACTTCAGAATATAAAATAGGACACTACACATTTAACTCTTGTAAAGAACCAGATTCGATCAGTTACCGGGACTTGGTCATTCATTTTAACTGCTAAAGCAATAAGTTAAACAAGTATAAAAGTTGACAGCAAAGTAGTGTACCACATAGATTCTTTTTTACCTATCACGTTTAATTTATTGATAATAATATAATAATAATAAATATTCTTTATACCACCACAAAAATAAATAAATACAATTAAGATAATACAAAAAGAATCTATGNCAATATGTATTTATTTATGTGGTGAGAGTCCTCAGTAGATGTTACAGCATCTAGAGAGAGGACTCTGTCTCTCAATTTAGTCCATATTTATTTATTTTATTTTATTATTACAATTATAACTCAAATATACATATACATACATTCATACATACACATAAATACATATACATACTCGTACATATACACATATTTTTACACACAAAAATATATGCACTCATACATATATACATACATTATATATTTTTTGAAAACTTTATTTACTTTTTTTTATAGAGTTTATTCATTATTTTGGATAAGACACAGTAGTTCAAAATGATGATTTTACAACCAATTGTCCATTTTATTTAATTTTACCCTTTTATACTTCCATGCTTACCTAACTGGTACCAGAAGCTATGTAAAATTGATGTATGGTCTGTAGCTATGTAAAATTTATTTATGTTTCTTAAAAACTAATTGTCCGATTTTAATGAAATTTGCGCGGTAGGTGAGACAATTCGATCACATAATTTCAGAAGCTTAGAAGTAAAATATTTGTCTTATTTCTTGATTTGGAGAAAAATATTAAAACTTTAATCTAAGGAATTAATTTAAAATGTTGGAACTTAATTAAAAAAACTCATTTTAAGAATACATTCTAGGAGAAAATTAAATTATTTTACTTTAAACTTAACTTAACTAAACTTAAACTTTTTTTTTTTTTACTAAAATTAACTTTTTATTACTTTAACTTTAAACTTAATTATATTATTTTTATTATTTTTATTTAATTATTATATAATTACTATTTTTAAAAACAAACAAACTCTGTGGCGCAACATCTTATGGAGGGCCTAGTGCTGCAAAAGGGCTTATCTTTAATATAATCGAGTAGTGTCCCGACGACGGCGACTCACCTCTAAATGATTTATAACGTTAAAAATTGATGAGCCATAAGATGGGTTCGAACCAGTGACCTGCGGCACATGAAGCAATAACTCTACTGCTGAGCCATCCTACATAATAAATGTAGGACCTACATGTAATGAATGTCAATAATGTACCTACATGTAATAATGTAAGTGTATACCTATTGTAAAGGACGTCCTAGCATAAAAATTACTATTTAAACAGTAAATATCTATTTAAATATTTTAATTATAACTAATTATCTCTCAGCTCTTTTTTTCAACCATATTTATTCTGCCCGTTGCCACGGGCTTACCGGCTAGTAGGATATAACCCCTTATATCTTGTAATAGATGATATAAGCAACTAGTACTATTTTTAAGTGGAAAAAAAAAATATTTTTTGTTTCAAAATGTTACCATTCTCTAATGAAACAATAGGATTAAGTAATTATTAACTTTTAATATACACAATATTTTAAGAAACAGGTTATTACAATATGATAATGTTTAAGATTCTTTTCTTTCCTCAAACATTGTCTAAGAACAAGAGGAATTAAATAATAAATATATGTGTAATTAAATAAAAATAATAATAAGCAACTAAAATAGGGTAAAAAGAGAAAAAAATAACAATTTAAATTGAAATGATAGAAAGTAGAAATAACATCCCCAAATAAGAAAGAGTACAAAAAGAGCAATGTAATTAATTAATAGAAATAATTAGAGGGCGAGAAGAAGAAAGACTAAAAAAAGTAGTTAGAGTAAGAGAAGGTAGAGCGTGCTTGATACGGTCTAGTGAACATTTTAGACCAACTTTGGTTCCTATTCTGTAATTAGAGGGACACAAGAGAACAGGGAACCACGGGTAGGATTTTGACTGAAAGAGAGGTCCAGATCCCACATCAAAGTGGAGAAGAAAAAACCTCTACTGTACAGTTAGAGAAAATAAGCACAGAGGTAGGTTTCTAACAGTAAGGGCGAGCTTTCCTTCAGATAAACAGGACCAAAAAAGAAAAAGCCCTATAGAACGAAATTGTGAATGACAAGCTAAAATTTGTCTCTAATCCAAATACATAATATTACGCTTATATGCCAATGCTGTCTTTTGAAACATCATCTACCCCCGTGGTGCAATGGTTAGCACTCATGCCTGCTGAATCAGAGGTCAGTGGTTCGAGACTCGAGACTTCGAGACTCTTAAGAGAAAGATTTTTTACTGCCGGCTTACGTCGGTAGTTGATTTACCTATAAAAAATATTTCTCTTAGACGAGTCTCGAAACACAAACTTCGTTACATGATATCGTTTCATATAAGTCAATTTACTCAACCATGCCTTAAAAACCAATTTAAAAAAAACTACGTTTTAGCGAATTCAAAATTTTTGTAATGCTAATTTTTTAAAAAATATTCCATGGAAATCCGTTTTTGGCCATTCTGAATCGATTCCTAAATTTTAACACTTTTTTTTATGTATGTAGGTATGTATACTGTATATATGTGTCACACGATATCTCCCCTTAGGATGAACTTAAAAATTTCAAACAAATTTTTAAATGTCAATAATACCAAAAGAAAGAATGTGTTCGTTGCCCAGAATTTTTGGATTTCATTTAGGGTCACATTTTGACTATTTAGGGTAAAAATAGCATAAAATCGTGTTTTTTTTCCATTTTACCCCCTTTTATATGAAAATATGATAAAAGTGTACATAATAACAATTACTGTACTGTTAAAGAGCTTTCCGATGTGCATCTTGAAGGGTAAATACCATTTTGACTTTTGTGCCCCCTACCCGTGTGTACCCAATTTTTTTCTTTCACCCATCCAAAATTCTAAACCAAAATTTTTCTACATTATTATAAGCCAATAATAAGCAGATTTCTTTGAAAATTCACTCATTGTAATGGTGCATGACAGGACTTTTTATTTTTCATTCCGCCAGATGTTAAAATCACTTTTAGTTGATTAGATAGAAAGTTTATTTCACTACTTTTTTGGACCACAGACTTGGCGGGGTGTTTTTTTTTACCACACCAAGTGGTTTTTGGTCAGTTTTTTATTACGCCAGATGTTTAAAGGTCAGAAATTGAAAAGAAATATAACTACGCAGGGATGAACGATTTGGTTTCTTTAGGTTTTTAAAACTACTGTTTAATTCGATAGTCATCCTCAAGCAAAGAAAACGTCAGCAAAGGATACCTTCCAGGTAATGATTAATTCCAGGTAATATCAAGCTAAATAAATATCTAGCAGTTAGATTGTTAAAAGTATCATTATATAACAATAGTAACCATACATTTTTAGATAAATAAATAATTTTGAAAAATTCATAATAACCATTCAATGGATTATTCCATACATATTCACATTATTTTGTTTAATTAAAATAAACATACAGAAACGTATTATAGAATTTCTATTCATATAATAATTTAAAAGCTAAAAACGTATTAAATAATATTGAACTTTGTAAAGAATGTAAAGTATGCCGTTCCAATTGCCCCTTGATCAGTGAATAAACGGAATTTGGCTTTTAACTAAGTTCTTAGAATTTCTTTTTTTTTTAGGTATTCTTATTCTAATTTTTAACAATTTACGAACTAAATTTACTTTTTTCACTTCTCTCTTAGATTTTTATATACTAAAAATAAAATAGTATTTAATAGTTGTTTTATTAAATGTCTATAAATACATTTTATTGATATATTTTTTAATTAAATGAAAACTTTATTAAACATAAATTCATCATCATCATCATCATAAACAGAATTCATCAAATTCCTGAAGTCAAAAAATGGGGCTTATTTCTTGTCTTTATTGACTGGACTATTGTATTAATAATTTTATCTATTTATAAATTCTTAGATACCTTAAAATATATCTTTTAATAGTACAAATTATATATTTTTCTCAATTTAGTATTAACCTTTTGAATAAGTCGTACATCATTTTTTAGTCTAGGGGAGTCTAGAGTAGGAGAGTAATTTCCCAGTTGTTTCTACTAAATGTTGCGACATGATTCTGGTTTCCCCAGTATAAATCCCATTTTGATCCTCAGAACACGTGTGTTGTTTCATTAGCGCAGTAATCCCAATGTAGTGTGACATGTTTTACTGAAATTTCACTATATCTTGCTCACGTTTAAAGCTTTATACATCCCTACAGCAGGGATTGGTGCTGTAGGGATTTCGCTTACATAGAGAAGCATCTAGAACTCAACACGGTACTTCTGAAAGCATTTCCCTCTCCCATCTCGACTCTATTCAGTACTTCATTCTGGTTTTTTTCAAGTACCTTTATTAAAACCCTCTTGACGACGGAATAATGGATTTTTACGCACTCCGGCTTAACCTTTCAAACTTCTTTTTAAACGTTACTTAAAAAGTCATAATTTCTGGCCGCGTAACATAAAAATACAGTACTTGAGATTATATTTCACAAACGTTAAACTATAATACTGTAGCGTAAAATGACGTTACTCCTTTGTTTCTTTTTTATACGCCATTAAATGTTTTTTCCACTGAAAAAAAAAGGCAACTGACTTCATTTGATACTTTTACTTATACTCGTGTTTCAACATAAACTATATTTACTTAACCTTTATAGGTAGCATTAAAAATTAATGTATATCCAAACAGTCTTTTTATTTTATCTAAAATTACATTTATTACGAACGATGATTATTTTTCATATTATTTATTTATTGTTGTTCTCTCAAGTCTGTTAAATACAACATCAGAATACAAGGCATAAAGATCGGAAATATTGCGCTTTGATCGTGTTCGAGAAATTTCTATTTCAGGTGAGTCGCGTGTACGCTTTACAACTCCCATTACGTTCAAAGTGTAACGTATGCTTCCGAAATTACTTCTAATTATCATTTTTACCTCCTGATAACATAATAAACAGCTTGGTTTTCCGGTTAAGTCCGCTTCACGAAGGGGTTGAAGTCCGTTTCGCTTCCACTACTAGAAGCATCTTCAGGGGTGTGGTGCATCTTGGATTAACCCAAATTAAAGAACCCCCGGGTAATCCAGGTATAATCTACGATCCAGAAAGCTAGTATAAACAAGTCGTATTTCACTCCGGTCGTCAGTATGTCTTGTTGTTACATCAAGTAAAGATCACGATGCAACACACCCCTGAAGATACTTCCAGTAAACGTCGGTCTTAACCTCTTCTTAAAGCGGATTTAATCGGAAATCCAAGTGTTTGTTACGAGCCTATCCGCAGAAGCCTACGCACTAGTAGTAGTAGTAGTAGCAGTCTTCTACTTCCTACTAGAACGGGTAGATCGAACCTAGCAATTAGGCCATCTTTTAGACCCATTTTACACCCCATGGTGGAGAGTTCCAGCTACTTCACACACATATATATCCTCATGAAATGCCTTTACTACAAGTCATGAAACGTCAGAATCACTAGAAAACATTTAACTTCATTTAACTATATACGATTAAAACACAGTAACTCCTCAGCTCAAACTGTCACTGAATCGAGTCCTATATTAATATTTAACGATTGCTATGTAGAAGACTACAACTAAATAAACAAGGACGCAACCTCTTTAACTAGGTGCCTGGTATTAGCATTTGTTACAGCATATTCTTCATCATATACATTTGTACATTGTACCGCCGAAGCGAGTATGGCGTGATAATTAGTAAGCTATATAAGCGTGCGTCAAAGCGTGGGAGAAGAGTTCCCCATAGGATAGGGGGTGTCCCTCGCCCTGCTCCGTCCTCGAACCATAGATACAAATCACATCAACATGACACGGATCGGACCCAAACCAATCGGACCTCATCAAAGCCTACGCACTAAGTCTTATGATAAAACATGAACTCCTCATGAAATGCCTTTACTACTAGTCATGAAACGTCAGAATCACTAGAAAACATTTAACTTCATTTAACTATATACGATTAAAAAACAGTAACTCCTCAGCTCAAACTGTCACTGAATCGAGTCCTATATTAACATTTAACGATTGCTATGTAGAAGACTACAACTAAATAAACAAGGACGCAACCTCTTTAACTTGGTGTCTGGTATTATCATTTTTACTGCATAATCTTCAAGTCGCTATCTAAATAAAGTAGTGTGAAATTTATATGATTCAATTTAGCTGATCTTTGTGACAGAGTATATCTAGAGTGTTATGTTGCAGCGGTAGGTATTTGTTGAGGAGTGTGAATGAGTGAATTATGACGTGGAAGACGGGATGAAGAGGGGAGGCAAACTCAACAGGTGATGTTTTAACTTGCTTCGTTGAACATAACATATATAAGGTTCAACGTTCTCCCTAACAGACAGCCGACTAGCTCAACTCGCCGGATCAACATATCTAACATACCTTTTCAGGCCTCCTATGTCACTACTGAACTTCCTTTAATGTCTCTTCACTGGAAATTAACTCACCAACATTTTTAGAGAGTTAATTTCGGTATCACATTGTATAAACGCAGGACAGCCAATCAGCGAATTTAACATTCCTTTCATACCACATGCTCTACAAGTCTGCGATAGATCCTACTATAACAAAAATGTGTCTATGAGTAAGTTTTTCTGATCCTTGTGGATCGATTTTTTATTAACTAGAATAAGAAATTAATTAATCACCTTTTGTTATAAGATAATCAGCAAAATAAAGAATAGATAGAAAACAAACTCAGATTAATCCAATTTTTATTTTTACTTTCTCATATAAAGAGAAGATATTGTGATAGAGCGAAAAATCGAATTTGAGATTTTGATGGATTTACACGTTTTAAGGTCCCCTAAGTCAAATAAAGTGGTTTTTAAAAAATATTTGTCTGTCATGTCGTCTATCTGTGCAGACGCCTGGAGCCTAAACTACTGGGCCGATTTTGACGAAATTTGGCATATATGTTCAGAAAAATCATACCCCGAGGTGAAATCGAGAACAGAATTTTAGCCCCGAATTTGGGAGCGCTACCCCTCAAAACTCTGAAAAACGTGAGAAAAAATTATTTCTCTAAAACGATTCCGACGATTTTGATTCAAAAGTGTAGTCCATAAATACGAATATAATGATACAAGCAGTTTTTCCGGGAAAAATCTAGTTCTTAGGAAAATAGTTTTAAGCGCGGACAGAGAGTGGCGGGGTTCGATTACTTGCCAAGGAAAATTTATTTTTATGATAAATTTCGATGAAATATTCAATAATAATTAAATGTAGCTATGAAAACTAATAAATGGAACAAACTGGGTTAAGTAATTATGAACTCGTATAGGAGAAACTTTGTCACAGTTGTCTCGGACCGATTTTTTTTATTTAAATATTACGTACCTGTAAAATAGATAATAAATAACTATTGTTATGGAAGATTCAAAATCAGAATGATAGAAAAGAAGATACAATTAGAAGGTACTGCAGTTTATCTTTCTCACACAAAGTTTTTTGTGACATGCACAGGATCTCCTAAAACTAATGGAGATTGGCCCCAAACTACAGAAAAGGGGTTTAATGTTGACACAAAAATCTGAGATAACAAAATTTAATTAAATACTTTAAATAGTTTCAGAGGTAATTAGTATGGTATAATGACCAAAAAGCAGCATTCTATATAGTATAATATGGTCCACATTCTTTGCAACAGGTAAAATTGGAAGAAAAAAGTGACAATAGCTTAATTAGAAGTATAAAAAAGGCACAACTGTAAAAATTCTAGGATACCCAGCGGTTTAATAAATACCTTGAAAAAATGTCTGTTTCCCCCCCCCCCCCCCCC
>KZ652050.1:190092-213998 GCA_001010745.2 Gerris buenoi
CCCCCCCCCCCCCCTTCTTTTCTACAAATGTCAAGGGGAATTTTTAATTTTATTACTTATTTAGGGTAGAAAAAAGTGAACGTGTTCATATTTTTTCAAAGAGCATTTCAGAGTGACAAGAAGGGATCTTTAAAAAGGCGAGTGTAGTACTAATGAACTCTTTTGACATTCTGCTTTGTTCCCATTCTATTTGTGCCTTGTCGATTTTAGTTGAAATTTTTATATATGAGCTACAGTGTTACGGGACAAGTTGAAGTACTTTTGCTAGTTAAAATTTTTGTTTTTGATCTTTGAACTGTTTACGATGTGATTTTTTTTTTTTCCTTTTGAGTTTTGTGAAAAGATTTTTTTTCTATTAAAGGATATTTCAGAAATTAATGCTATATTTTTTTGGAACTCACAGTAATTGAAAGGAAACAATTATTGGATGAGATGTGTATATTTGCAAATTTGGAAGAAATTAAGTCATTATTAACCGAAAATATTCTGAGAGGCAATCAAACGCGATCAGTTACTATTCTAGGTCTAAAACCAGGCTGTAGAATTTATGCTATTTTGGGTCTTGCAGTCTAATACCTGTAGTCAGTTACTTTCGGAGATTTCTTTGTCTCTTTGTCCCTTGAAAGGATGAGCAAAAACCTTAACGACTTCCCCTCGATCTGGGCTCATTTTCTTCTCTGCCTTCCGGACACGGGGACATCTCGATGGCACGGGTTTTAGGTTCTTTTGGCGGGATCCTTTGTACAGAGATTTGTCCTTTTATATTATTAAAAATATAAACTTGTACCGTCATTTTCATGGGATGAGCATTAGAGCTTTTTATATAATGCTCGTATCTATAGATATAGTTTTTATATAGAGTCTGTCATTGCATAGTTGGTAGTTTGGTAGATAGGTGATTCTGTAAAAAGCAGTTTTATGTTTTAAAGGCTCACATACACGGTGAATCTTGTTTGATAAGAAAGTTTGAGCCCTGTGTAAACCCCATTTTTTTCCGGGGGGCTTTTACACCCGAAGATCAGGCCACTTAGGATGGCCCATAGAACAAACCCAGGTTAGGGACCGAAATCTTTACACACTCGTGTGAAGATATGGTCGTTAACCATGACTCCCCTCCTAGTTGTATTACCACCAAGAGTCAAGAGTGTGATTATCATGGTTTCTAGGCCGAAACCTGGTGGTGCCACTCTTTCGATGAGCTTCCCATTTGATTAAACAATGCTGGGTGGACATTGAGCGGGGGGCTCGGTCCGGGAATCGAACCCAGAACTGCGGTCACTTTCTGACCCGCATCGATGCTGCTTAACTTGCCTTATCGCAAGGTAAGCGCTCTAGCATCCTCATTAAGTCATCTTTCTAATAAACGTTGTCCAAACACCGTCAAACTTACTTTAAAACTGGCTTGACAAGCCAAATTTAACAAATAAGTTTGATCGTTTATGGGGGCCTTTAGTCTAAATCGCCACCAAACTAATAAGGCCGTTGAAAAATAAAAATTATAAAGCTAAAAAACCATGTTATGTTCCTAGCTAGTTGCTAGTTTCCAAGTACGGTTTCTAAATAACCATTAGCCATATGGACCAAAGAAGATGATAAGAAAAACAAGTCACTCTAAAACATATGTTTATTAAAATTTTGATTTAAAATTTAACTCAGTCTACTGTATAGAAGCAGTTAACATTGCATATAACTAACAATGATACTCTCAGGGAATGAGTGATTTTTCCTTATTCAACCCAAGAAATTCATTATACTTAGGTTTTTTTTTTCAAACGTAAAAGTAACTAAATTATACAAAAAAGGGAGAAGGATGAGAACAAGATTATCATATAAATGACAGAATAGTAAAAGACTCTCCGTTTCTCTTTAAAGCGAATTATTTCAACTAGTTGAAAAGAGAAATAAGATTCTTTATAGTGAAAACAAACCGCTAAAAAGGAGCTCTTTAAGTAGGGTCCAAAAAAACTCATTTTGACCTTTTGAAGAATACGTGAAAGAAACTCAGAAACATTATTAAGGGTTTTATTTTTTTTTTTTACTTTTACAAAAGAGGCATCGTAGAAAGTTTATTTGAAGGTCAAGGAAGGGTCAAGAGGATTTCCATCAAGGCTTTTCATAAGGGTCCTACTATAGTTGAGGTATATTTGGAAAGGTTCGACACTTTTAATATACAAATAAAATGAAGGTACACTTAAGTAGTAATTAGAATAAATAGAATATACATTAAAAAACCTACATTCCATTTAAAATAGAAGAAAATTTAAATTTTAAAATAATAGAGTTTAACAATAAAAATGTAAATAGCATTCTTCAGTAGATTTTTTTGTTCTTCCTTAAAACTGATTTTTCCTTCCAAATGTTATTTTTCTTTACGGGTTTGAGTTTTAACAAGAATTTAAATTGAAATAAAAGGGGTTTAAGGTTTTAATGGAAGTGTTTATATCGTGTTTAATGTAGCGACGCAATTAAACTAAATGTCTGAAATATTTTTTTAACATTTAATAAGAATTTCCAGAATATATNGGGGCCCCTTGCTGGAGTTAGGAATATTTCCTTTTTAGAGCATACAAAAACATAAAAACAACGAAATATTTACATCCACTCTTGTCAAACATCTCTCTGAATCTAACTAGTGTGAAGTAAATTGCTGAGTTCGAGTTATTAAAAAATTGAAATTGAATCGTCTTTTCAGTATGAGTCAAGTGCCATTGCATTGTCTATTCTTGGACCCCGATTCTAGGATTTCCTCATCGAGGAGACCCTAGAATGATCCCCAGAAGCTTATTTTAATGAATTAGATTAATATACTGTGCTGACTTGAACGTCGAGAATTTTCCACACTTATTTTTTAATTTAAGCTGCCTTGGGATAGATTTGTAGCAATGTAAGTTTTGTAAGTTTGCAAGCTTACGCTGGAAGCCAGCGTGCTCGTGGGGCTGTTACTTGTCCTGTCTACTCGGCCATATATAAACGATGGCCGCACAATTGGTCCGATCTCGCGCCATGGTGCGGATCTGTAATTGATGTCTATGAACTGAGGGTAGAGCAAGGTCAAGCGTGCTGACACAGGATCCCTCCAGACTATGTGCCTGGATAACTTGCCTCTAAGGTAGAACCGCCATATTCGTACATAGTGCTCATTCATGTACTAAATGTCGTTTGTTGATTAACAGTGATTTTAAATTATCGATAATTTATTTATTTACAATTAAAACATTTTATTTGTTGAAGGGGTTTACTAAAATGTTAGTTTTAATACTGAAGCTAACATTTTAGTAAACCCCTTCAACAAATAAAATGTTTTAATTGTAAATAAATAAATTATCGATAATTTAAAATCACTGTTAATCAACAAACGACATTTAGTACATGAATGAGCACTATGTACGAATATGGCGGTTCTACCTTAGAGGCAAGTTATCCAGGCACATAGTCTGGAGGGATCCTGTGTCAGCACGCTTGACCTTGCTCTACCCTCAGTTCATAGACATCAATTACAGATCCGCACCATGGCGCGAGATCGGACCAATTGTGCGGCCATCGTTTATATATGGCCGAGTAGACAGGACAAGTAACAGCCCCACGAGCACGCTGGCTTCCAGCGTAAGCTTGCAAACTTACAAAACTTACATTGCTACAAATCTATCCCAAGGCAGCTTAAATTAAAAAATAAGTGTGGAAAATTCTCGACGTTCAACTCAGCATAGTATATTAATCTAATTCATTAAAATAAGCTTCTGGGGATCATTCTAGGGTCTCCTCGATGAGGAAATCCTAGAATCGGGGTCCAAGAATAGACAATGCAATGGCACTTGACTCATACTGAAAAGACGATTCAATTTCAATTTTTTAATAACTCGAACTCAGCAATTTACTTCACACTAGTTAGATTCAGAGAGATGTTTGACAAGAGTGGATGTAAATATTTCGTTGTTTTTATGTTTTTGTATGCTCTAAAAAGGAAATATTCCTAACTCCAGCAAGGGGCCCCACGCTTGGTGATCATTAATAAACAGTTACTTAACTGAAGGGGCGTCTATCAGGTAATGAACGTCAATTCTACGGTTTATAATACACCCGAAGGAGTGTGATACGCTAACTCCATGACATACTGAATACTGGAGACACAGAAACATAACAACACACTTTACATTGAAAATTTTGAGGATTAATTTAATGTCCAATGTCATAATTGAAAAAAAAAGCAGTCCGAATTCTCTGAACAATCTTAAAGATAGATTTTAAAGTTTAGAGACAAATCGCGCAACTAAAAGCTATGTTGGCATTGGATCAGAGATGATAAAAATTAAATTGAAACACAAATACATACCCTTTTCCTCTAAAAACAAGAAGTCTTAATATAATATTCGATAACAGATAGGAGAATATTAAATTATCTGGCTATTCTATTTGAAAGTTTAAAAACAAACTTTTCATACCTAAATATTTTTTTTATTACGTAAATTATATAGTTGGAAAAAATAAAAATATAAACGTCGATTCAATAAATATGGAAAAATTGGATGTAAAACTAAAAAAAATAAAACTGTATTGAATCATCAATTTACCATACAACTCATAAGAGAAAACATTCGTTTTCCAATCATATAAGCAAGTCAAATAAAAGCATGGATAGAATTGCAAAACAACCTATTCAAAAATATGTATCTCACTGAGTCTGTTTTTTTTTTGTTTTTTTCCTGCTAGAATTCGTTTTAACAATGATTCTTTAAGGTTTCCTCTAGTAAAAAATAAATAGAAAATAAGGGAAAGTAAAGGTAAATACATTTTTAAAAGACCCTTTCCTATTTTTCTCTACTTAATAGGTATGTATGATATTTCTAGTTATTTTTTTTTTATTTTTAAAGTTTTTGTAATTGAATTATAATTTAAATTAATTTTTAAACCGAATGGAATAATTTATACAGCTGTTTTGTAAATTGAGAAACTGAGTAATTGTTAGCGCCAGCTCTATTATTATTTTATTTTTTTCTCTATTGTTGATTTTGTTCTCCGTGACCGATGTCCTATTTTTCATTGGTCACCTGCTACCTGTGGGCGTGACTTACGCTAGCTGCTAATGTGAGTCACGTGTTGTCGTTAGTTACCTCCCGATCTGATATCGAGTGGTAGACTGCGTGATTTTTTCTAACTTCTCGAGGTGTCTCCGCCATCTTCAATGACGAAAGTCAAGTGTTCAGTTTCTTGAAGTCATATTTATAATTTATCATTTATCTTATTATTATTATTTATATATCGTACAGCATCTTCGTGGAAACCCCTGCTTGAAGAGAGAAGAGAGAAAGCGTCGAGGGGCCTCCACTGCAAGCACGCTACAAAACCGTAACCGGTGAGTGCGTTCTCATTTTCATTTATTATTTTCTATATTTATTTCAATCCCGTTGAGCCACCCGCAGTGGCGCACACAGTAATACATATAGAACAAACGAAGTAATCAAAGTTATAAGGTAATTTTTATAATAAACAAACAAGTTCAAACAGTTTCTCTCAAAGTAATGATTACCTCAAAGTGAAAAAAGTTATGTATCTGAGCTAATAATTTGAAAGTGATCAAAAGGGGTCTCCTTAACCTTGCTTTGACACTAGTAAATACATTAAACACATAAAATGTATTAGCTAGTATTAGAATAAAGTAACTATAAATAATATTGTATATTAATAGATTGGAAGCGCTTTGAGAAAATATGGGAATGTTTCAATGAAAGACCTAAGGTCTTTAAAATATTTGCTAGAATCACTGTTACAATAAAAAATAACAATACTTGAATACTGTTTGAAAGAACTATTATTACTTTAGATAGCCGAAATAATAAAGCAGTAACTACCTTAAATAAACAAATTTACCGGTGACCCTAATAGAGTTATCCATCAATCCATTTTCTTTTTTTAGAGAGAAAGATCGAAATAATAGCTAATCTCCATAAGGAGGTGAATAAAAAAGAAATAATATCAATTGCGCATTGCATGTTATCATATTCTGCTCAAACTGATTGACTCGCAGTTGAAGGTAATACTATGTACTTTAATATTAGTAAAAAATGATGCATTAGCTCATTACTATCTCAGCCAAGACTGTTAAAAGTAGTGAGTGACGAAAATTGAGTAATGTTATGAAGCAAAACGTAAACTTTAAACCTAATGTAAATCCATTTGTTTGAAAAGAAACACAAGAAAAAGAGAAAAGTTTCTTCGCTAGATGAAAAAAGAAAGTTTGAAAATAAAGGTATCATAAAACTCGTCGTTCGTGCAAAAAGATTGATCGTGGAAAATTTTCTCAGTCATCACCTTCTAAAAGCACGAAGGATTGCCTATCATCTGTCAGTTTAATCTTGTAACAACGTGGGGTCGGGGAAAGGGGATGGTTTGTATCTAGGGAAGATAAAACGAATAACAGGGTGGTACAAGCTGGAGTGGCTGCGTGCAATGCAGCCGAGCTTGAGAAGGGGAAGAAGGAAGAAAACTTGTAAGCGCGTGACTTGACTTCGGTATTAGAGGCTGTAACTCCGCAGACCGACACAAACTTCCAAGCCTCATAATAGTCGGCTATTAAGGATCAGGCGAGGAGAAGGGAGTCGTCTGGCCAACCAGACAACCGACCCACGGTATAAGTGAATGGGAAATCGGGAGCTTACCTCGGGGCACTCAACAGCCATAATACGGATCCGATCCTAGGAAAAACCGAGAGGAAAATAAAATCACAACCATACAGATACGTAACTGTCGACAGAAATAGGAGAAAATGGAAGAAAATAATACTCCACGATTTTATTAACACTTTTTTCTTACCTTAAAATGGGAAAAGAAGAATCAAGGTCGTTTAAAGAAAATACCAGGTATAAAAGTGGTAACACGTCAGGGGAGAGATTCTTACATCACTATGTGCTTTCCCAAGCTTACATTATCCAAGATAAGAGCCCAATAAACGTATTCAATGTCATTGTCAACGAAATCCAACCATTTATTTTTCTTTTCACAGACGATTCCATAATGGCAGTAATCCTAAGGGAAACGAGCTCTCAGTCAATAAGATAGGTAAAATTTCACAATATACCAATGCAAAAAGTAGGAAAAAAAAAATAGATATTAAAACCTAAAAAGGGACCCAACATTATGCTACATCAAGAAACACAAATTATTTTGTGTTAACAAAATAAAAACACAAAGAAATTTTCTATATTACCTGTGATGAAAACAACAATGCTTTTAATTGTGTTGAACCGCAAATTACTTGGTATGGATTTTAATAATAATTATTTTTACTTAAGTGAATTTTTTGGGTGAAATAGAACAACCCTCTTAAAGTATTTCTTCTATCAGTCAACAATCTATCAATCAATAAAATAATCATTAACAAATGAGGAGGAAGCAATTGAACTAGAAACTGAAAATGTAGTGATAAAAATATAATAGGAATAATATAGAGGAGGAACTCACTAGAAGCTACCACCAAATATTTTATTGTTCAGATAAAACAGGATGTGCATTAAATAATTCGTCAAGGATGTGTGTACGAATCCCAAGTTTTCTAAAGCATGTTTCTATTGTTACTACACTGTACTTAACATAAGAAACAGAAGTGTAATAGATTAAAGGAGTGTTTCACTGAAATTCAGGGGAACTCGAAACTGAATTATTTTTATTCATAAATCAGAACTGAAGAAGAGAAAAAATATGAAATTCTGCCACTGAGCGCAGCCTTTCCAATAATAAAAAGTGACCGTGTGTTTGAGAATTCCGTCCTTAGCTCGAAGGATACAATCTCTTATCTTAATAATGCCGACTGGGTTGCGCCGCCAAGGTTTAGAGGCAGAGGTATCCAAGGGTTAGCGTGTATGCTTTATGCAGAGCTTGTATTCATCCCTTCAAACCTTAAACCCTAGACCTTAGTCCCCTGGAGAATCCCCTCGAAGCCCTTCTAGCCAAGCCCTGCAGCCTCCTCTTGAATAATTCCTAGGCTAGGCTATCCCTTCGGCCCACCGATACAAACTCAGTTGCTTCACTGTAGCCTTTACAAAGAACAGTATGTCTACATCCCAAGTTTTATAATTACTTTTATTTTAATTCACTGATAATAAAGCTTTTTTTTTTTTTGGGGGGGGGGGNTGTAATAAAAAAAAAAAAAAATTAACTAATAATTAAATACGAAATATTTTTTGGGCTAGGAGGAAGAAGAAATTTCTTTAACGCAAAAAACGACAAATGTGAGGCTCTTAAAAAAAAACGACATGACAAATGTGAGGCTCTTAAACTAGAGAACTAGAAAATTAGGATATAATATAGGAATAATAGGAAATTAGGATATAATAGGAGGTTCCTTGGCTTTCATTTTTTAGTACTATATTTCGTCAATAGAAGGGCTGAAGTATTGAAAAATATATTATGTGCTAGAAAGTTATAAGATTATAAGATAGCCGGAGGCTGCTCGATTTTCGCTAGTTTAGTAGTATTTTAATTCTAACCGCGCACCATGCCAACTATCAAGAAAGGGGGAAATTGATGGTAGCTAAACTGTTGGCTACACTGGATGCAATGCTCAAAAAATAACCACGATTATTATTATTATTTTTTTCCTTTATCATACCTCTGATTTGATTTATATGAAAGGTTATACAGGGTGGTCCAAAAGGCTCCCCCCCCCCTCTTAACTTTTGAACGGTTTCAGATATATTAATGAAACTTGGGGGATCTCTACCATGCAAAGGGAAATTTGTTTTCATGCAATCGCCCACCTGGGGCAACCACCCATTTTGCCTCCAGGCTACATCACTTCAAAATTTTGACCTAAAGTGTATATTTTGATTGCATATAGATTCTACGGCAAAAAATAAGAATGTTTTACTTCAAACTTTTTCTTCTATCTCCAATATTTTGCCTCCTACAGGGGGGGCAAAGGTATAAAAAAAAGGTTGATTTCAGCGCCTGGGGGCAAAATGGTGGTTGCCCCAAGTACGCGAGTGGTTGAATGCATACTTCTCTTTACATGGTACAGATCCCCCAAGTTCGATCACTTTTTTTCTAACTGTTTAGATTTTATAACGATTTAAGTGTTATTTTTTACTATTTCGAAAGGGTTATTTTGCTATATTTGCCTTCCCTGTAGGGGGAAAAATATTGGTGATAGAAAAAATAGTTCAAGTAAAAGTTTATTATTCTTCACCGTAGAATCCAAATATGTTATCAAAAATATACATTCCAATTTAAAATTTTGAAGTTGGGTGGCCTGGGGGCAAAGTAGGTGGTTGCTTTCTACAAAGGCCAATTTTTGAAGCAAAGAACTTATTTTATATTATATTTTCATATTATTAGTACGTTGAAAATGAATTTATATGTAGATATTTCATGTATCACAGCGTAATTAATATAGGAAAGTTTTCATTTAATTTATTTGAGGGAGTCTACAGATATAGTTATTAACTTTTAAACAATACATAAATACAGGATAAAATAGGGTGCTTTGAGGTTTAATTCAGTGATTAGTTTCGTCGAGGTTTGAATATTCTACCCTGAGTTAATTTTACACCAAAATAATTTAATTATAATTTATGGTGTGGGGGAAGAGAGGGAGGGGAAAGGTTATGGAAAATGAAACAGTTTGTGTTGTCTGTTAAGAGTACATTTACATTGTAGCAATACTTGGTGAGTTCCTAAAGGGTCAAGTTTGTACTAAGTGTCTATGTAATTGTTGGCAAGTCGATGAGGGGTTAGGACGGTAGTGGAGGGGGTCGAGAGAGTTAATTGTCTAAATTTCAGCCAATTTATTCTACTAATTCGATGTTTGACTAACGCTTAGAGTGGTTGGATGAGTCGGAGCATCCTTCCCTTGCCCATTGCGGAGTGGGCGAGAGCCTCTAACCAAACCCTCCTGCCCTCTGTTTCTTGGCTCGGTATCCCACCTCATTAATAAAGGCTTGAACCTCATCCCATCCCACCCTTTAAGAGGAAACTGATGTTAATTCCCCTCAGAGAGAGGAACTTATACCCCCCTTGATAACACCCAACCAGAGGCAAAAGGATGGCTGAACGAGTCTTTACTACGTTTCCCCTTTAATTACATAAATTACCTTCTAGCCTCCACACGGAGAACATACCAGCTAAATTTCTAACGAAACACACAAAAACACGAAGATATCAAAGATAAAAAACGATCTCAAAAAATCTTTTTCATCTACATACATATTTAGAATTAAGTGACGAGGTGAGGTGGTTTTCATCTACATACATATTTAGAATTAAGTGACGGTTCAGAAGACCAAACTTTTATGTCTCCCATTTAAAAAATGCTGAGACAGAAACCCGTATCAGACGTTAGAAAACATTTTTGGTCTCTGTCTATCTGTCTGTTTAATTTTTGTTCAATTTTTCATCAATACTATATATATATTTTTTTATTTTATAAAAAAACTGTTAATAAACTGTTTTCCAAAACTATAAAATATACTGTATGTACGGATCGGCCAAAAACTACTACTGCAGGATAGGTAAAAAAAACTACTATCTCAAAAACATCTTAGACTCCACGTATCTCCACAAACCAAGAATAATCAAGACAAACAAACGTTAAAAACAAAAATCCTCGTAATATTGAAAAATGTGTTATAATTAAAGGAGCACTTAAGGAGTATTAAAACAAAAAGCAACCCTAATGACATAGAAGTAAATTAATTATTCTTATATAGAAGTAGAATTAACTGCTTCATATATATATATATATATATATATATATATTACAATTTATGGTCTAACATTAAAATAGTTAGAGGTTTTATAAGTATAGTATCTCTTAGAGAAAAACAAAAGTTCATATTTAATTGCCTTAAGGAAATTTAGAACACTCAAATTCCTCAATCTGGCTCTAATACTACTAGTGCTCTATATCAAAATAAATTTCACCACTTTAATAAATTAAAACGAGAGAACTTAATTTAGATTTACTTTTTTCTAGTTTTCTACTTGCAAAAAAGCGCAGTTTGTCGTGCCCTGGGGTCTATTCATTAACCTTCTAATCACCTTCCTATTTTCAAGGATTAGCTCAGATATTCAGTATTGACACTTCGATATAAGTAGAATAGATTCCGTCAAGCACTTAATATTCTTCCCGTGTTCGCGCTTGTCTTAAAAATTCTAAGAGCGTTTAAAGTGGCTATAAAGGATCTTCAAGAAAAAAAGGGTAACTATCATATTTATATTTTATAATAAAACCAGTAAATATATATACCTTTTATTGTTACCCTTATAAAAGCCATTTTTTTAATACTTTTATACTTACTTTTATTTATTACTAGTGCAATCTCTATAAATAAAACAACGCCTTTCAAAACAAGGCTGAAGAGTTTGACAGGGGGGCCGGGAAAAGTTATTTTTGTAGGAGCCGATATTTGTATCTCGTGGGTCATCTTATCTGTAAGGGGAGTCTAGTCTAAACCTCCTTGGAGAGAAAAGTAGACTGCAAAGGATAATTCTTGTGTCGGCTAGAAATGTCTCCTTACTCCATCCTTGAAAGCTTCTCTCTTGGCTTTTTTACTTCTTCCTTTACTTTTGCATACTATAGATGACACTTAAAAACTTTTTCACGAGCATTAAGGATTCTTCTTGACTGGAGGCTGCCTCGTCCCTCGGTCCACAGAACCCGTCATTTTCTGTTCTAAAAACTCTCTTCAACTTCTTTCTTGCCTCCGTGAAGCTTCGCTTTTAACTTTTATGTTAGGTAATTATTAATTTCTATCTTCCCTTTCTATCTCCTCCATGGCTTTTACCAACACCTTTTTTTTCTTTTTATAAGTTTTTACCGATCAAGCCCTCTTTTTCGGGAGTAAGGGGGGACGTTTTTATTTATATTTTCGCTTCTCCGCAACTTTTTTAAACTCCTTCAATTCACAAAAGCTGTCAGAGGATAGAAAGTTGTCCTTTTTTACTCAATTGTCTCTCATTTTGACGTTAGAAAAAAAAAAACTTTTTGAGACAACAGTAACGAAGAACAAAACATTACTCAAATTATACCTGGACGGAATAATAAAAGCCTTTATCACGTACTTTTTAAGTTTTCGAGTCCTTTCATAAGCTGAGTTTGATAAGAATTTCTTCGAGAGAACTTTTGAACCGATTGTTAACCGTGAATTTGTGCTCGTTCTTTTCCATTTATAAGTTAATAAGCCTAATCTTTTTAGAAGATGTACTTACAGGTAACTATTGTCTTGAACAATTTGCAGAAGTAGTCCTTATTGTCAAGAAAAGGAAAGGGAAAATTGACTATCATTTTAGCTAAAAATTTTATGAATACTCCAAATGGAAAAGTATCAATGGATGTCCGAAACAAAACTGGCTTGTTAAATTAATTATGTGCAGTTTACTAATGTTAGTAATTAATAAGAATACTCAACTCTACCTTGTGTAGTAAAAAATGCGAAACAACACAATTCATATTGTCACTACCTTTTACCAGAGAATTCAGTCTAATCTTTAGAAATTCTTGACATTGATGAGTTTGAATAAGATAGAACTATCCACAGAATCCTTAGATGATGTTATGCTTTTACAAACTATTAGCGTCTATATTTATTTAATTGTTCCCTCCGTTATTTTTATATCTATCAAATTTTTCTATCAATTATCATTATTTAAATCTATCAAATTATCTATCAAAGAATAAAAATATCAATATAGCAAACATAAATTTCCGCAGACAGTTAAAACTAATATGTGTACTGTAAGCTAAATTTGTCAAATCATCTAAATTTATTTTTAAGGTATAAAGTACCTATTATTAAAACGAATCCCCCAAAAACATGTAAGTTGAATAGTAACTAATCGGCGCAGAATGTTAAAACTTGAATGGAACTATCAACGGACTATTTTTGACATACCACCTACCAAGCAAAGTACATTAAAATCGGATGAGTAGTTTTTAAAATATGTAAATTCGTACAAATTGTTGACAGGCCAACAAATAGACACACAACCAAAAATGATGTCTGAAACTTCATTATGTCTTGAAATATTTGAATTCAGTGCTATAGAAAATGTTGATTGTCCAGAACAATCACAGCTTCCGATACCTTCGGTAAGCTAGGAAGTATTATTATTAAAATTACTGAATGTATAATCCACTTTCTACACAGAATTAATCGTGATCCTCATTTATCAATTAACGATTCTATTGTGGACAATAAATTAAGATTAGTCCGATTTATCCCCCAATAATTAATTTTTCTTGGACTTTTCAACCTCATATTTTTAATGTTTGTCCGTTTTCCTTCGATTTTAATCGAGGATGATTTTTTTTTTCTTTTATACACATATAAATTGAGAAATATTTAGCAAAAAAATATTTTTATACCCATATGTAAAATAGAAAAAAGGACTTTTTTTTGCTGAATTGGAAAAGGAATTGAACTGAACGGGGAGTAAAAATGGGAGGAGGGGAATCGTAAAAAGTTCATCTCGAAAAAAATCTCGAATTTTTTTTTCACCCTGAATTTTATTCTTTTTAAGCGGGGTAGAGGTTGAGGATTTAAATGTTTTATGAGTGCCTCCCGTCCGGCGAAACCCCTACCTAGGAGAAACGTGAAACTGGTTTTAACTCTCATAATCCGCTTTTGTGTTTCCTGCGGGTTAAGAGAAAGGGGTCGAGAGTGAGCGTGAGCAATGAGAGGATAGGGCGCTTATTTTGAGTGTTTGGTTTTTAAAATACGTTTTGGTGCGAAAAAAAGCTTCGGACTTGGTCCTCTCCCTAAAAACTTGTAGAAAAAAAAGGTGCAAAAAAGTAAATAAAACACTCTGAAAAAAAAGTTTGAGAAAGTAAACATTTAAAAAAAAAAAAATCATAATAAAATAGGATGTAGAACAAAAAAAGTGTTTTGTTTTATTCCTTGAAAAAAAGAAATGTTGACAAAAAAGATGGCCTTATAAACCCGGCAACAAAACAAATATACGGCTGAAACATATTTTAAACTTGAAATATTTATTGGAGTCATAAAGAAATGTTTGCTGGTATTACTCTTGTAAGTTTAACTTCTATACGATGTTTTAGGTAGGATAAAAAATATAATCGAAATTCAGGTTTAACAATTACACAATAAGATTAAATTGAGTGGAAACATTCATATAGAAATGGGATTACATCGATTTTATGTTTTTTTTTTTTTTTTTTTTTTTTTTTTTTTATTTTGTGTAAAGGTATAAATTTATGTTTGGGACCAAGTCAGAGTTGTTTTGAATAAACTTTTGTGTATTTGTATTTGTAGGTATTTTATAGATACTTCTACTTCAAAAAAAAAAAATACTCATTAAAGATAGTTTACCAATTAGAATGGGACAAAGCTTTATTTTGTATACTTTAATGATCTTTTACAAACTATAAATTTATTTCTTCATGAACCTAGAAATTGTTTTCATTTTCCCCCAGTTATTTTCTGTCAAAATATTTTTTTCCATGAATTAAAGTACCAATTTACCAAGATTAAAGGAGCGCAAAGGTTGAAACTTATGTACAACCCCAACAATGAGCTACTTATGGCCTTCCATCAAAATTCTATTAAAAACGGACGTTTAGGTTTTAAGATATGTTGGTTCGCGAAAAATGAGCGATCGACAGACAAACTGGAAGACAGAACCAAAAATGTTCCCTGAAGTTTTTTTTTTTTTCTTGGTTGAACTATCTGCGATCTACTTTCGACAAACCATCAAAATATCACAAAAATCAGTTAAGTACTTTTGAAGATATAGGTGTTAAGTAATGTATGTTTGTGCGCATGTGGAAGAGAAAAAATAGATGTAGAAGGGGGGGGGGACTTATTTGGGACCAACTATACCCTAATTATGACCTACTATCCAAATTTCATTAAATGTGAACGATTAGTTTTTTAAGATATGAACGCATAAATTGAGCGAGAGAGAGACTGACGGGCTCAAAAATGTTCCCTGAAGTCTGAAATGAATTTCTGTCTTGGCATTTTTTTCTGAAATCGGAGACAATAAATTTTCGTTCTTCAGAACCATTACATATCTTTCGTTACCTTCGATAATCTCGGAATCAATATAATATTGTAAAGGAATATGCCAAGGTTGTCCCTACTAGCGTAGGCTAGAAGGGCTTGGCTTATTATAGCGGTTGATTTCCTGAAGTGTTTTGGGGTCTTATGTTTTGTTTTCACTACAAAAAGCGTCTGAAGGGGTTTGAGAATCGTGATTTTATCTCAAATTTTAATCTAAGTTCAATTATAATTGTCATTTTCAACCTAAACTCCAGAATATTACATTTTAAGTCATTAATTGACACTCAATGGTCCCACCTTCATTTTGCTATACCTTTAGCCAAAGGCCAAGTTAAGATGATCCAAAACAATCCAGAATGATATAAGAATATTAAAAGAAAATATTATAATTATTATTGTTGAATGATTTTGAGTTGTTTAGCCAAACTTTTAATCCATAACCGTAGGTAAACAATTTTGTGGTATCTGGCTTTTAAGGTTATACCAGAACTAAATCATTTAGAAGCACCGCTGTAAGATTAGAAAGAAGAAAAGCCACTTAAACTGGTAATCATTGGGTTACCTATAAAGTTCGGCTGATAATTTCATTAGAAAAGTAATACGAATAAACACCGTTGTGACTTTTAAAAGCAGCTATAACTTATTCATGTTTAAAGTTTTTTTCCCTCCTATTTTTATTGGAACCGTAAAAGATAATCAGATTAGGGAGGAAGAGCCCGATTCTCGATTGTGGGGTGCCGAACTCCAAGCAGTGAAAACCCACACCTAATAGACTTAATTTTCTCTCTTCAACCGAGAGCACGGGAAAAAGAAGGGGTGAGTCTGGTGGAGGGAAACCCCCACGAGAAAAGCTTGCGGTCGATCCCCCCGAAGTAGGAAAGCATTCTCTCAGGGATACAGGGGTGGAAGGGAGATGAGCACGGTTTTTGGCGAAGACTTTAGCCGCGAAGCAGAAGGCACACGAGAAAAGTTAATAGGGTTGTGTGGAGGAGGCAGGGGGGATCCCCCCTCTAGAAAACTTTTGCCAATTCCTATAATGGAAGGAGAAGAAAAGAGAAAACACCAGAGGAAAAGCGAGAGAGAAAGTAAAAAGCTGCCGGTGGTGGAGGAAGTAATAAAATAGTGGGTGGTAGTGGTTAGAGGCGGAGTCTCATTTAACATTGATAGGCTTTGGTAGGAGAGTCAGAGCTAGGAGCTAGCAATGCAAGGCAAGAGCAAGAATTAAGCTTGGAGACCAAGTAACCTGGCTCGACTACACTGTACACCTGAGCCCTCTGCACCCGACCATTAGACTTACCTCTTACTTTGTGTATTATACGAGCAAACATTACCTTACATAAACATTAACAACTTTTTCCAACATTCTATAACACTTCTACAACCACTAGTCCTTCCAATATTATTAAAATTTGTTAAAAACTTAACAAATAAGGCTACAAAGGGAAAATACTACTTGCATATTGTAGAGAGTGTAAGCAGTATATTATACTCAACTATGTTTTTTATAACTCTATAACTTTCACACATGACCGTAGTAAGCATTAATTTAGAAAATGCTCAAGCCGAAATAAAAATTAATCTTTCTCTAATGATTATTAAGTTCAACCTTGTTAAAAAGAACAAAACTCTTTTACAACAAGCAATTGTATAAAGTTTAAATTCTTAAAAAATATAAAATTACTTTTATTAGGGGATAAAAAGAGTTTAATTTTTATCTATACGAACTTTTTATAACTATTTTAAAATTACAATACTCTAAAATTACTTTTATTAATTGCGTTTATAATTATTACTTTATACCTTTATTGCAAGTAGAAGAGAAATGCTTATATATGTATATCTTATATTTGTTGTTAACTTCATTATAAAGTTTGTAGAAAGTTTAGGAAATACTATTCTGGATATATTCAAAACTACAATTTATCAGGGAGATAAATATTGGTATAACCTTTCGAGATAAAATTGTTCAAATTAGTTTATTCTTGAGACCTGCGCGTGCGACATTTTCCCACAACTGGGAGTATAGTATAAAGAAGTGGTTGATCATCTGCCTTGTAATGGCATAAAGGAAGAAATATAACGTCAAATCGTAGAGCCGAACCATTAAAGTCCGACTACGCATTGTCATTACACATTTTCATTCCTTATATTCTCTACATCTAAGAAAAGAACTACGGCTAGGGAAGGCTTAGATAGTTGTTGCAATGTTAAAAAGAAGAGTAGAGATCACGTCTCAAACGGTCTCTAGACACAATATTCTTCTTAGTATAGGTTCCTTAGCCGGCCTAAGTTAGGCCCAGAGGTTGTGAGGCGAAGAGCACGTGCGGAACATAAAAGACTGAGCAAGCTGCGTGAATTAGTCAAAAGATTGGAGTTGGATGGTAAGCTTTTCTCTACTTACTTCACCGGATCATACGTAAATGACTTTTCAACAACCATTCTGGAACAAGACTTACCCAATGACAACCTGCTACCCTAATACAAACTCGTATGCAATCCAAAATATTCAACATCATAAATAATTGAGTAAAGTAGATTATGATTTGAAGTCATTATACCAACTCACAAATTCATGGCAGGCAAAATACTAAGAAGTACTAAGATCACATCAAATGACTTATGCTTATATTGGATGATTCATTATGTAAGTATATAATATATATTTTAACTACTTAAAACGTACTGTACAAAACTCATGTAACATGCATTTCTTATTACAATGTTTTAAGAATTGATGAGATAAAACTCAAGCTCTGGAAGTGAAACGTTGAAATATTTAACTTGATTTATCGACAACGTATAATCTAAACTATTTGTATTCCGACTCTCTGTCCATTTTAGAAATTCCTCCATTCCTTCTAGATCCATATTTCTAAAAATCTTTAACGCTTGATTTCGGTCATCATTTTAAGAAAAAAAAATCTCTTGAAAAGGGAGCCAGAGAACCAGCGCACGTGTTCTCTTGAAACCAATACAAATGACACATATTTTTATTATATTCCCTATTTATGTGAATGCCAGACTTACAATATTATAACTATAAGTTATAACCTTTAGAATGGCCGAAGGTGCGATAAATCACTGACAGCCCTCTGCAGTTCGGGTGCAAAGGTTTCGCCTACTGTTCCTCTGGGTTTCTCTTAAGGATGTGTCGTTGCTCCCTTTCGGTTTTTTATGTTCGACTTGCCGATGTTCGCTGTTTCGGAAAATTGCCCACCCTTCTCTCCTTTCGGGTGCCATTTGCTTTATATTCATACTCTTCCCACACTGCTTCCTCCCCATCTAACGCTCTTTTTGTATATGAAAGGCCCCCCTCCCACCATTTTCTCAATCTTTATGGAGGCAATTTGAATACAGTGGCTGTGGGTATCTCTAAACCTCCGTGGTTGTTTTCGTTCAGACTACATCTCTAACACACCTATTCACTCAAACTCTTATTTTTTCAAAGAAAAACTGGCATCTTATCTTAACTGTTGTCTCTTTTATGTCAAACAGAGCACTTCAATTTATTTTTTAAGAATAGATATTACGCTGAAGAATGCCGATAAAGAACTTTACTGATAATTCTAATAGGTACGCTGAATTTAAGGACGTAAGTTAAAAGAAAATGCACATCATTCTCGTATATTGCCGATCAACGACGACATTATTATTATTTTTTATTTTATTATTTTTATTTTATTTTTTTTAAATAATATTTTATAACAAAACCAATATTATTCATTTTATTTAATTTAACACAAAATAGAAAGAAAAATAATCACATTGGTTTCTGAGCGAATCATTTAGTACATGCAGCTCTACTCTGCTAATGTTTTTTACTGTAATTCCATTAAGTACAATGAATTTAAATCAAATTATAATCATTATTAACACTAGGAGACAGACAGAGAAAAATAGACTCCAGCGCCGGGATTTGAACCACGGGCCTTCCGCATTTCCAGTGCAGACGCTCTTTCCAACTAAGCTACGCCGGAGAATGATTTTTCTCTGCCGTAACCGATTACTAGTCCCCAAATCCAAGCTTTCAATATTTATACACATTTAGCAAGTCAATTTAAGACATTAACTAGACCGTGAATTAACGCTTATGATTATAAAGTACTCAATTAGTTCCTGTACCTAGTACTCTAGTAAAATCAATTCGAAATGGTTGTCCCAGTGTTAATAATGAGTTTAATTTGATTTAAATTAATATTTAAACTTTCCATAGTATGAAAACTACCAACAACTTAAAAATTTAATTAAGTACAATGTTAAATTAGCAGTGCAATTTTACTATTATCTACATACGGTCTACAGCCTCCTACAGTTCCTCACACAAGACAGGGAGGGAAATATATGGGGCTTTAGCGACGTCATTACCTGATAATCACCAGGAATGACTCGAGCTTGAAAGCCTACACACCATATAAATATATATTTACTTAAATAGCATCCAAATTTCTGCGGCACTTATTCTTGCACCCTATTAGTGGAGAAATATTTACATATTATTTGAATCTGATTCAATTTAGTGGTTAAAATAAATAAGAGATCAAGAATGGACTAATTATGTTCTATTTTCTGAGATTAATTTAAATTAGATGAGTAGTTCTAAGATATGGATGTTCGCAAAAAAAATTGAACTGATCGAACGTCGGCCACAACAAGACCAAACATATTCACAGATATCAGAAACGAATGTCTTACTTCTAAATATTTCCTTCCTATGTTACCGAAGGTGAAAGAACGGTTTTTATCATTTTACGGAACGAAATCTTTTAATATGTCCGATTATAAAAACTCATAGACAGAAATCTGATTCAGAAATCGCAGGGAATGTTTTGGGTTTCCTGCCTGTCGTTCAATATTTTTGAGAACCACCATAACTTTTTTAAACCGATTTCGATAATATTTTTTGTCGGCTATAATTAGCTTAGTACTGGTCCCTTCTACATCTATTGATTTCTTTTCTAAATTAACAAATTTATCTTTAATACGGTCTACTCAACAAATTTTTTAAATATTAGGTGGTTTGCTGGAAGTAGCCCACAAATTATACCATATTAATAATTTTCGTAGGCTTCCGCGGTTGCAATTACAATTAAGTTTTATGTCTTCCGGTGGTGACCGCGTCTTGAAGGGTATGTGTCCCGACGTTTCGCTCCTACTGCTAGAAGCATCTTCCTGAAGATTCTTCAGGAAGATGCTTCAGAGCAGTAGGAGCGAAACGTTGGGACACACACCCTTCGAGACGCGGTCACCGCCGGAAGACCTAGAACTTCATCATATTAATAATGAACCATATATATCTGTGCACATTTAATATTGATTCAAAATAAATTTCACCTCTATGGGAATCGAAAGAGGAGTTTCTAATATTAGTCAAACTTTGACGTTCATCAAACCCAGGTAATTTTCAAAAAAAAAAAAAAAATATACAACATACTAAATCTATAGAGTAATGCTTGCACTGTTTGTGGCCAGATACCGAACTACAAAGAGATTTCGTTGTTTTATATAATATGTAATATATTATTTTGTGTCTATAATATTAAAAAAGTTTAGTAAACAAATTTGTCTATTGTGTAACATAGAAAAAAGGGTAGATTAAACTAAGCATCAACTTCATTTATATCTGTTTAAACAACTATCAAAGCCGGGTCGAATGGAAAAGAAATCATGTAAAATAGACTTCCAATTAGTGTGGCACATAGCTTCCTCGCCTCCTATCATTTACTTTATTGTTATATTTACATTAACATTATTGTTATATTACTTTATTTATTTTGTAAAAACTATTATTAGTTCTAGCGATCTTTAACACTTCATAGCTGCGTCGCTGTTGGTTTTACTAAAAAATTGTTTTTGAAAAAAATGTTTGTCTTATTGAATAGATGAAGTTTGATTTTTTCCCTGACCTAAAATTCCAAATTTAAATTTGAAGTTCACGTGTACGCGAGCGTTGCGCGTGAATGCTTGGATGGATATTGTTGTCCAACGAACTCGTTCTGAGCATTGGTAAAATGAACATGTATACCGGATTTCATCAAAATCCGTTGACATTTACTCAAGTTATCGTCGGACGTTTCATAATTCGTGGACACACAGACCGGCATACAGACAGATCGACAGACAGACAGAAAGACACGAGACAAAAATGTTCCCTGATGTCTGAAACGGATTTCTGTCTTGGAATTTTTAAAATCGGAGGCATCAAAGTTTTTCGTTCTCAAAAATGAACACAATGCTTCCGTTACCTTCGGTAAGCTAGGAAGCAAAATAAACTAATTAAATTAATAAAAAGTATTTCTTTAAAATTAAATATGTACAATAATTTATTAAACAATTATGTAATTTTAGTTCAAAATGACAACTACATTCTTTGCTCAGTGGTAGATCATTCGTTCATCAAATTCTTGGGTTCGGTTTTATTTTATTTAATAAAAACTAAAAACGAACATATACTACAAGCTCTAATCTCTTCAAAGACTAAATATTTATTCATTTAAAATTTTTATAAGAGAATATTTATTTAAAACATATCTCTAACCGATGAAAATAAAATAAAAACCAAGAAAATGCTATTAGGTATATACATTACAATATTTTATTTTATAATATTTTTCACGGGTATTTTTTATTTTTTAAAAAATAATATAGAAGTAAGAGCATTCGGATATATTATAAAACTCTCTTCTTATGAGTATACATAATAATATATCAAAATATTTACAGATCTAATAATTTATTCAAGAATTTTTTTTTCCTGTCATTTTTTTATTATATACTCCGTTGGAAGGGTTAAAAGAAATATTTTTTGACGTTATAACTGACAAATTCTTACCGAAAAAAATGAAAAAATATACATATAAAAGATAGGAAAAGGGGAGAGTTATTTTATATGTGGAGGCTATGAAAATGCCTATATTCTAAGCGGATATATATGTCACTGCATATAAACGTACTTCTTACTTAGCTGCAATAACTCCGTATATAAGGTATACAGTATACACCTATATAGGTTGGAATTTCCTTGCCTCCCTAACACGATATGAAGTTACTTCCCTTCTTACCTCCACTGTACGAAATGTTGAGGCTAGCACCATCCCCTTACCTTGACGTCACTGTGTAAAAAGAGTACCTAGACACTCTCCCGAGGTACCATCTCTTCCTTCTAAGATTATTACTATATCTTAAGTCATATCTCTTTTTAATGTAACCTCTTTTCACCCAAAACCTAATGAATACTTTCATTTATTTACTTAGAAATTATTTTTGAAGAAATTCTTTTATCCACTTAACAGTAAACAAATAAAGTGGGTAGGAAAGTTAGTCTTAGGAGTATTTTAGTCACTAAAATGTAATTTCATGGTTGTTAAAGCTGTGATTGGGGTAGAAAGAGAGACTATAAAAGCAAGTAGTGCGTGAGTACTGCGTGGTTAGTAGTGCGCCGCCCAGGCCTAGTGCAGGTTGTCGAGTGATCTTCGGCGAGGTTGGTCACAAAATATAATTATAATCACTCTAAACTACTTCTCTTTTATACGATTAAAATAATAATAATGTAATAGCATATAAACTTATATAAATAATATAGATATAGGTAATAGATATATAAAACAGAAAGAGGTTCAAGGCAGCGAGCGGTGGTGAGAGAGAGAGAGAGAGAGAGAGTAAGAGAGAGAGAATGAGATAGAGAGAGAGATAGAGAGAGAGAGAGAGAGAGAGAGAGAGAGAGAGAAAGAGAGAGCGAGAGAGAGAGAGAGAGAGAGAGGAGAGAGAGGTTTTAGAAGGGTTTCTGGGAACGTTATCGGGGAGGAATGGCGGAAGAGTGGAAGGTTAGTTCGGATTAGCCACTGACGGCGCCACCTCACGGACAGAGAAATAAAAGGTGATCTTCCACATTAGGAATTCAATAATGTCAGAACTGGTTTGTGCATTTAAATTCGTACTCTCAATTAACCTCTCGTCATAATTATGAAGTACCATAAAATCTTTAGTCAAAACAACCAATCTTTAAACTCTATATAACTGTAAAGTACAGTTGTTTTCTCAATCACAATTAACAATGAGACTTTTTGACAAATAACTAATAAATGAATTTTATCTTAACCGAAAATAATTTGCACAAAATCTCAGTAGAAACAAGTTAGGGTAATTAAAGTCAAAAAAACAACTATTTATCTTAATGCAAGGTGATGATGAATGCATGTCGTTACTCTTAATTACATTCTGCATATTATTGTCTTTAAGATATAGTGTCACGTTATAAACAAAGATATTAATAGAAGTGCTAAGTAGTAAGTCTAGAATAATTTAGGAAAAACTTTTTGATTTATCAAGCTTTTTGAACCTTACGTAATAATTAACAATTTGAGCCAGATTTAAACTCTGTACAAACTCGTATACTAAGTTGTAGGTATGGGAGCTTATACTAACTCTTAAACTAGCTCTTTCTTATTAACATTTCTTATGATTATTCTTATTGCTTAGTTTTCAATAAAACATTAGTTTGTACAAATTTAGTCATTTTTAGGGTTTCGAGGTCGTCCTAGAAACCCTTATGCTTTTGGTAGTTCGTCCGTCCGTCCGTCGCAACTTGGAGTATATCTCCCAACCTACTGACGCTATTGAATTGAAATTTGGTATATAAGTTAAACTTTTTTGCCCAAAAACAGAAAACCTATTGCGAACTTTAACACTCCAAATTTCTGCGATCTGCGATCAATTGCGATCACCGCGCAATATTTTACATTTTTTGTAATTTTCAAGTTGGGTATCATTTCAAAGGTATTGAAATGTAGATTACAAATATGTATCGCATTTTCAAAATGGCGGCCATTTTACCCCCCAAAAAATTCAAACAAACCCAAAATTTACCCCCCCTGCACTACCCCATTAGAATAGGTCCTA